>NJDC01002827.1:26334-46871 GCA_002245475.1 Calephelis virginiensis | reverse complement strand
GATGTTCGTAGATTAACTTCTTTAAAACTATAGGCAATAGGAGTATTGTATTAGATTTTTTTTTTCATAACATTATGTATGAACATAATGTTATGAAAAAAAAAATTTTACACCCATATTTAAAGTTATGCAAACTCTCCTCCCACATTTTTGCATTTATAATATTGGCCTTAGAAATATATTATCAAATGGTAAGATGTGCATCATGAAAGATAATGTCTACTTCGGAAATTGTTTTGTTCTGTGGATTAATGTCAAAGGTATTGTCTATTAATTAGTGTACGGAGGTGGGGTTCGAGGCGGTAGTGGGTCGTGCGGTGCGGACGGCGGGCGCGGCGGAGAGTGCCCGTGCCGGACAGGCGGTGCAGGCGGCCGGCGCGCTGCTCGCCGCCGCAGACGGGTTGGATGCGCTCGCCGATCGCCAGCGGTTCCTCGCCGCCCACCCCGCCGCCTTCGCACCGCCGCGGCCCCTACCTATTGCGCCCCAGGACGACCGCGTGCCTGAGCTGCTGGCGGGCGCCGCGCCTCCCTCCGACGACGGTACCGAGGCGGTCGCCGCCGACCTCCACCAGCGACTCGCGCACCTTGAGGCTGGCGTGCAAGCGCTCAGGCTTGAGTGTCGCGAGCACGCTAAAACTCTCGATGCGGCTGAGGCGGAGCTCGTCCGGTTGCTCGAAGGTGACGCGGCGGCGTGGGCACCCGGCGCGCCGCCTGACGACGAGCCGGCACGCCGCGACCAGGAGGACTACTACCTAGCCAAATTCCGTGCGTACGCTTCGAGCGCCGGCCGGCTCGCGCGTTTAGAGGCGCGGGCTGCTGCGGCTCGTGAGCGACTGGGTGCCGGCGCCGGTTCTCCTCCGCTCCCGGCTGGTTCGCCGCCAAGGCGCCGGCGCGGACTGTTCGCTGGTGGCGCGGGAGCCGGGGATGCGGCAGCGCTGCCGCTGGTGCTGACGGCTTGCGTGCGCGTAATCGCCACGTACGGGCTACGGCACCAGGGTGTGTTCCGTGTCTCGGGCTCGCACTCAGAGACGGCGGCGCTTCGTGCGGCGTTTGAGCGCGGCGAGGATCCGCTGGCGAACGCGCGTGATGCGTCAGACTTGCACGCGGTATGCGGGCTGCTGAAGTTGTTCCTGCGGTCGCTGCGGCCTCCCCCGCTGCCGCCAGCGCTGCACGAGCGGCTACTACGCGCAGCAGCGTTGCCCGAGACCGCGGCAGTACGGCGGGTACGCGAGGCCTTGGCCACGCTACCACCTGCGGCTCTGCTACTGCTGCGGTATCTATTCGCGTTTCTGGCGCACCTGGCTGCACACTCCTCTTCCAATATGATGGATGCATGGAACCTGGCGGTGTGCTTGGGGCCCACGCTCCTTGCAGCTCGCGGCGACGCGGGAGCACAGGTGGCCCAGCAGAACCTCGTTAACGAACTCGTCAAACTTATCATTCTGCATCACACCGAGATCTTCCCGCAGGATATCGCACCCCACACGCTCTTCGTGCCGCCGCCTGAAGTCAACCCTGACGACGAGTGAGTATCGTTACCTCATATATGTATACAAATACAAACTGTAGCCCGCTGCTTCGTTCGCGTATTCAAGTTATTTGTTTCATCAAATACATTGAAATATTGGAGTGAAACTCTTATTTGGATTCATCAGAACTGCGAAAATGTACAGAATTTTATCAAAACCGATTCAGAAGTTTTGACGTCTATACCGATTGTACATAATTGCACATTGACTTTATTCGTAGACACACTCACATTATTTATAAAACTCACTCCTCCCTTGTTCCCATATAAAGAAGGACTGTAAAAATAATTATCTGAATAGAATTATTTATAATCTATCATATGTTATTACTATTGTATAATTATGCTAAATTTTGTAAAGATCTTAAATATTTGTTTGTTCGGATTTAAGGTTGCAATTCAGGCAAGCCTGAACTAAACTATGTAAAATTTGGCCCGGTCGTAATTCGAGATCTTGGACTACTTTTTTGTTACAATTCAACAAAATTCGGAGGAAGAATAAGATGTGAGATAAATAACATAAATATGCGGCACATAATTTACCTGGATATTGTGCAAAAGGCGATATGCGATTTTTTACTGTATTTACTTTTTATTATATATTGTAAGCCTACTGCTTTGCTCCCTTCTACGCTCATTTTCATACTAACAAAAAAGGAACTAAAAACAATTAAAAATATCGAAGTTATCGGTCATGTATTTTCGCGCTTGACAGAGAGGTTGATGGAGAAGCGGTGGCGCTGTCCGAGTCGCTGGAGGAGTCCGACCGAGTGGACGCGCCCGACGGCTCCAGCGTGCCCGACCACCCGGACCGTGCGGACCGTCCGGACCGTCCCGACCACACGGACCGACCGGACCGCGCCGAGGACGAGCGCGGCGAGGCTGAGGGTGCACCCGGGCCCCACTACCACGAAGACCTTGCGCTATACGACGATGATGACGGTACCCACCACTAAACACGCTCGACATCATCACATTATCACTCTCTTCTTTTGAAGAATATATGTTAGGGATGTCAATCAACTCGTAACCAACCACAACACATCCTATTAATTTAATATTATAAATGCGAAAGTTTGTAAGTATGGATGTATGGATGTTTGTTACTCTTTCGCGCTCGAATGGCTGAACGGATTTGTCTGAAATTTGGAAGACGGATAGATTGTGACCTGGATTAACATATAGGCTATTTTTAATCCCGATCGCACACCGGGTTTCTGTGAAAACGCGGGCGAAGCCGCAGGTAGCAGCTAGTACTAACATAATAACTTTAACTTGATGGTTTTTTATTCAATTCTGCAAGTGAAATACTTTTACGCACTAACCGGGCCGAGTGGTAAAAGGCCCGACTCTAGGACTTACTGGTGCTAGATGGGAGTGCTGGAATAACCACTAAAACCCACTGCGCTCCCTACATAACTCACACTACCATTGCACACGCACATGGCAACACCATTGCTGCCGCAGCAACTTTTAAAGGAGATTCATTTTTTGGGACAATCTTTTTATTCCTTCCTTTTTTTGTTTCTCATCATTATAACACTATTTTTTAATACTGATAACTACATTATTATATCACATGCATTGACTATGAACTACAATTGGATTAGAATTTTTGTTTTGTTTTGCCAACACAAAAAGAACAATAAAAGCCCTAAAATAACCTTATATAATCACGCATAAACACAATGAATACAACAAAATTACAATAGCGTTTACGTATAAAGGCGATGGTTAATTTGGTGGTTGTGTCCTGTAACAAATGGTTGTTGTGTTTCGGTTTGAAGGTTAGGCTAGTTGGTATACGTTTGTCCAAGGCCTAGTTTTATTAATGAACAAAGCGGCTTGCTTTGTTCAGTTAACATCTCAGCCTGAGGCCGAATGACAAGGCATTATTTCTGTTTGCCACTAGCATGGGCACTGTTAAGAATTATATAACATAGAAAATAATATGGCAACCCCGACTTTGACACGTTGTATCAATCTTTTTTATCTGTATACGGTGTTCTCCCTTCTATGTTTTAAACCACGTTTTGCTGTATGTATTTTCTGTTTATGTGTTTTCGTTAAAGTATTTCCAAAAGTATGTATCATATTGTTATCTTCTTCCAATAACACAAACTTAGCGCTTGTAAAAAAATATATTTATTGCTTCAAAATTGAACAACGACTGCGGTCTTCCGCCATTACTAAACTATTTATAGACATTCTCATTCAACATCAATACTTCTTTTACGGGTCAACATAACATTCAAGCGGATATTCAGATAGTTAAATTAACAATAGCAGTAGCGGAAATTACTTTATGCCATTAACAAATAGTTTAATTAAACACTTTATATTAATAAACTATAAACTATTAAGTTAGAAACTGATATACAACTAAGACAATGTGATATAATTTAGTGTAAATATAATTTACTCAATATATTTGTGATTGGGAACAATCCATACATACACACATACATACATATCTTCACGCCAAGTCCCTTACGAGTTTGGCAGAGAGTATCGAGTGCCAGACCTCAAGATCCTGACAAACCTGTCTGGCTTCCTTCACGTTCATTACCCTTTTCATACAAACACGACGGTTTCGGTGACTCTTGACACCACCCTCGGATAATATCCGATTCACCTAATTGTGGGATGTCAACCTTGGTCTCCCCGGGTACCTACATCCATCCACATTCGCATTGTATATCTGCTTTGTCAATCTTACATCTGTCATTCTTTCCACCTGACCTAACCAGCGGAGCATGCCCTTTCGCATTTTAACACCAACACCAAAAACAACCAATACCAACTCTTTCTCGGATCTCACTTACGAATGCGCAACACTACATCATCAACTAAAACTCTTACATCCGTTCTGGCTTCGTCTCTTTCTAACACCATATCTTTGTAACGAACTATAGTATTTATTTATGCTCCTGAGAATTAAAAGTTTGAACAGGCACACCGTTTTTACACGATCCTGAAATCCGTCTGCGCTTTAGCGTTTTAATAACAAAAAATCTTAACGGTTCCTTATGTAGTTTTCTCATATTTACAGATTTACTGATCAGCGATGACGACGACAACGATGAAAGGTTAGTGCTGTTACTATTTATGCACTTTTTTTGACAGTAAAAGATCTGTATCTGTAAACTGTATATTGCAGATATACTATAGCTATACAGCTTTCATCTTATATATAAAATTCGCGTGTCACAAAGTTAGTTACCGTACTCCTCCGAAATGACTATACCGTTTTTAATTATTTATACGGGATACTCACGATCTCTTTTTATTTTATTTGTCGATATTTCGGCCTAGTTGCATAGGCAAATAAAATAAAAAGAGATCGTGAGTATCCCGTATAAATAATTAAAAATGTTATTAATTCGCGACGATTTAAGTTTAAAATCTTATTAGACTATACCGTTCTTCACCTATATGCATATTCACTAGGTCTGAGAACTGCTACTATTTATGTGTCATACCCTTAAGTGATAAGGGTGATTCACCCCAATTTTTTCACTAAAATCACACAAAAAATAGCAGAACAAACTCTGCAGCTTAAGCTAGTTTATTATAGATTAGATTCGACTATATTTGTTTATGTTATTGTTCGTTTGTTTCTGCATCACATACTTTTAGCGCAGTGTAACTGCAAAAACTCAACTTCGATTTTTATGAGTAAGTCACCTAGGTACATATAAAATTAGTATTTTCCTCGATTTCCCTGGGATTCTAATGTTTAAACTGTCCTATATGTGAGGACTTGTGATAGGCTTTTCATTTCTAATTAGGCAGTTACCGTGTTATCTTTTTTCATTTATTTTTTATATTATGAACTTTGGCTGTACTGAAATGCAAGAGCAATTGCGATCGTTGTTATCTCATAGACGGAATCCTAAACCACATGTGCTAGTCTATTGGCTACCGCACAATCAAAGCGTGGACCAAGACTAGGAATAGCACTGGCGGTGTCGGCAGGAATATGTAAGGCCATGTTGTCAAAATACCTACACTCCATTGAAGCAATATGCCTGTCATTTTATGTTTTTATCAATCGAATTTCAATAGCTACGTGGTTTACAAATAATATAAGTAGATGCTCACACGTCTCCGTCCAGTAAAAGACGAATAATTTCGTGGCATTCTAAAAAAGTTCTCGGAAAAAACGTCTTCACGCGACACTTGCTACTACAGCACCGCAAAAAACAGCTTACACGCGCTGTCGATGCATGTTTGTGTGAGTGTGTCGTTTTCGAACGTTTGTAGGTAGTTTCCATACTGTCACATGTTTGTATTGTGTTTTGAGTATGGAGGGTAGAGGTAAGGAGCGCACACTCTGTGTTACAAAAGTGTCCCCTGAATCGCCTTAAATTAAGATGGCGTTGCTGTACCAGAGGACCGTTTTTTAAAGAAAGCGCCAAAAGTAGTTAAGACTGACAATCAAATTGAAAAAGGAAAGATAAACATCCGCCTATTGAAGTGGGATATTTGATATGGGAATTTGCGTTCACCAAATTTCTCATTTTTCAAATTTTATTTTAAGAATTAATGCTTTATATTTTTTTCCGGGACTTGTATAATAAGAGTATTTTAAAATTATTACGAAAAAATAAATAATTTGCAAAATGCAACCAAAGGACGAATACCAATATTCATAAATAAAATATTTGTATGAAAATTTAATTAAGATCAATTATTTATTATATAATTTATTTATGTTATATAATTTATTTAACTACGATAGCCGTTTAACTTTCAATTACAACACATAAAATAACTACTTTAGTCGGTGAGAATACTTGATATTATTTTACTACTTTCAATCGGCAAACTTCAAGCCATCTAAAACAGTTAAATTCACATCATACCCTCCACTACACTAGCGCCATTCTGGCCCCTTTATTGAATGCTATTTTGTTGACACTTTTTGAGTCAAAAGGCTATATGAGTGTGCGTTCCTTACGTCTACCCTCCATAGTCTCGAGTCTTCACCTCGTAGTAAATAAGGTAAGGCGAGGATATAAGTAATAAAATATTTTTGAGTAATATGTTTGGTTGTGCAGGAGCGGGTGCGGTGCGCGCGCGCAGGTAGGCCGCGGCGTGCTCGCGCCAGACACGTGACTGCTGAGCTTCTTGCCGATCACTCGCCGCATATTACTATACTACTATATTACTACCAGCTACTTGGGCTTGCTCGTTTTATCTGCATTTTCAAGTTTATTCATAATATCAAATTGTTTTATAATATAAAAGTTGGTGCAAAACAATTTTAAATACCTAAAATATTTTCTTTACAGCACTTTTCTCGTGCTTGTGATAAATTTCCACAAATTTATAAAATTAAAAAAATACCCTGTGTACGGGACTTGAACCTGCTATCTTCGAAGATGAAGATCAATATGAATTAAGTCTACTTTGATATTATCTTTTTTATCTATGGCAGTAGCTGTATAGCTACATAATTATATGTAATCGATATAATTATGTGTATCAACGTATTTTATAAATATAACTTTTGCACAAATTTAACAATAATTCGTATTATACCTATTGTTTTATTATGTGTTGTCTTGAGTGTCTAATATTACTTTTACTACTCCCTACCTAAGACATCTACGTTTTAGTCACGGGTTTAAGTCCTGTCAAAATTTGTGGAATTTTAGATTTTTTTATAGAAAATACAAAAGCAAACCTCTACGTAGACATTTATTGCATCTCTTTTGCACAGTATCTAGTAGATCTAGTGAGTCATGTTCAAATGACTTCAGAAACAACATTCACACATTATATACATGTTCACAAGTTGAATTGTTCTAGTCTATTTTTATATTAAAAATGTTTGTAATCAATAATATTTGTGAAGAGGTATTTTGAAGTCCTTTCTTTGAAATATAAATATTTTGCTTTCATTTTAAATATAGCTATTGTTAAGTGACATTAGTATTATATTTTTGGAAGTGTTTGTAGATGTAAATGATGGCGTTTTAAAGTATTATATAAATAAATAGGTTGTACGTAAAGCTGTGATGGTTTAATTTGCTTTGTGGTTGTTCCGCGCAGTAGACGCCAGGTGGGTACTCCACGGCTCCACGCGGTCGGCACTCGCTACCGACTTCATTACCGACTCACCCCGACCTCACTACCGACTCACCGCGACCTCACTACTGACTCACCCCAACCTCACTACCGACTCACCCCGACCTCACTACCGACTTACTGCCAAACTCACTAACGCCCTAGCTACCGTCCTCACAACACGTACATAGAGATCACGGATTGCAGTATAATTATTACTGTTTATTTATACGTAATTGCACCGTAAACATCTTTAAACTAAAGTGTAGTGTTGTTAAGTAAATGATGTATCGATTGAGATTTTTGTTAAAATTATTTGTTTTAGTTTTTGTTGCGTGTCATGAATATATTTCGGTGAGTTTAAGGAAATAAAAATTTTACATTTGTATTTCAAAAGGAGAGTTTATTTTCTAAATGTTTCTCACAGTAAATTTAAATCTAGAAGAATCTAATTTTCTTAACATTATTTTTAAGGTATTGTTAAAAATTTTAACAATACCACATTTTTTTCGTGTGTTAGCAATTATTTAATCTTGGGGAATCTGCAATCCATAGATTTTTTTAAACATTTGACTTTTTTTATATTAATATTAGTAAAGCAGAAAGCGTGTAATAATATATTGAAATTACACTACAAATTAATTCTGTGCCATTAGCCGGCCTGGAGTCTGTAGCGAGAGTTGACCGTTCGTATATTTCGTGTGGCTGTTGTGTTCTTCATACATTTTTATTGTGAAGTGTCTACAGAGAACTTTGTCCCACAAATAATATGAAAAATATTAAGAACTTTGTTAAGTTCAAGTTATTTATTATGATACAGTAAATATAGTAATGTTGAATAAATTATTTGAAATTGTTAATACCAATCAATAAGAGATATTTGTGTTGCACTGATTTGATAATAATACATAATATATTAATGATGTTAATGTGTCTATCTGTGATATTACTTTTTGTCTTAACGTGAAATGTCATATGATCATAAAATTAAAATCAATAATTTTCAAATAAAACCTATCCGTAAGCTTAGAACCATTTCGATTAAGTACCTAAGCTTTAAAAAAAAATCGCATCGAAATTGGTACATTTGTTCAAGAGTTGTGATAGGTACCACAGAAAGAAACACACTCTGTATGTGTGTCAAACGGACAGACACGTCAACTCATAACACAAGGGATGTAGTCTAAAGTGAGCAAAATAATAAATAAGTGCGTGTGCATAGCGTGTACGTGTTTTGTAGCAACAAAGTTCTCTGAATCACGCTGTGTGGTAGTGGTGTGGTAGTGGTGTGGTAGCGGTGTGGTAGCGGTGTGATAGTGGTGTGGTAGCGGCGTGTGTACAACGTGTGGTGGTGTTGCAGACGCCCGCCGCCGCCGTCGAGCCAGCCGCCGCTCCGGCCGCCGCCGCGGAGGCCTGCAGGTACACAAATTATACAGATACTAAACATACTATTCATTCGACGTTACTTCAAACCATTACATTTTTTAAGTCGAAGTATCACTGCTTACTAACCTAGTTTAATGCTGGGTTCCTATAATTACCGAGATGTAATCCATGAGTAGAAGCATACATAGATTGTGTAAAAATAACGAGGCGTTCCATATATGTTTTAAAATATGCACATGCAACGAACGGTCGTAGTTCAATAAGCACGTTACCGCACGTTAGAAATACGACTCGTTTCTCAAATTTAGGAACCGTATTCCGGAGGAATTCTTCTAAGTTTGGGTAAACAACTGAGTTATTTTTTTTAATGTTTTGTTCTTTTGACTATAGCTAGTAGAATTTACATCTATAGTGTAACCTCTACAGTACATATATTTGTATATGTACATAAGGTTTCTCGTGTAGGTACTAAAATTAAATTAAATTATTTTATTTGCTTTTTATGTGTGTTAATAATTTATTATAAAATACTAAACTTAATCCTTTTAACATATTTTCCCACACTTCGGTGTGCAAATATTATACTAAAAAAAATAAATTTTTATTGTATTGTTATTAAGTATAGATTACTTGTATAAACTTAGTTTCTTCTTATATTTTGTTATTCTAGCCGATGAAGCGATCTTAATTCCAACATTGTGTACACTTTTTTTTCATTTCTCGGCACAATACGACACCAGCTTTATCTTTATTTGATTTGTATATTACAATATTTTTTTATCTCTCTTTTTCTTTGTACCTGATGATACTGGTTATGGTTTTCATATCATATCATATCATAACTCGTCTTCTCATCTCTCATTTCTTTTCTCTTTTATGCTTTCAGCGCATAACTTTATTATTCATTCATTTTTGATTTGGTTTACTCGTTGACCCAATTGAAGTTTTCTTAAATTTTCTAATGAACTTAACATTAGAAAATTTAAGAAAACTACAAGATATATATTTTTTTAATGAAAACCAATAATTACCTTAAGAAAGAAGTAACTAGCGAAATGGTTTGTTCCGTTTATGCAAGATGTGTAGACCAAGAAAATAGAGGTTCATGTTTATACATAGATTGCAATTATTGTGACCGCCTCGTTGGTCGAGTGGCTAACGTACACGCCTAACTACATAGACCAAACGCGAGGCTCGGGTTCGATTCCAGACGGGGGCAGGCATTTGTGTGATGAACATTTAGATGTCTGCATTTCCGGATCTGGGTGTTTATTAAACATATTCTGGTATCTATTCAAGTATTTCTATGTATTAGAATCGTTGACTAACACCCATAACACAAGCATATAATTTGCTTACTTTGGGGTTAGATTCAATTCGTGTGACTTGTCCATGGGTATTTATATTTATTTATTTCCTACAGACGTGTGGCGGAGAGCACGCCCGACTTGGTGCTCGACCTGCCCGCGCCCGCCACTCCGCCCGCACACGCACACACGCACACGCACGTGAACACACACAGGTAATGTTCTAAAATAATGTTTAAATTAATACTGAACGTCTTTACTAAGAAATAAGGTATTTCTTTTAGTTATTATTATACTTTATAAACTCAGACATTGTATATAAGATTAGATGACAGACAAGACCTTGCATGGCAGATTAGATGTTACAGATGTTACTCTTAATGTTGTACAAGCAGGCTCGCTTGAACGTTATTTAATTAGAACAAGGTAGACCTGTATATGTATCATATGGTTTATGATAACTGCGACAATACACCGACACACCAGTAACTTCTATGTTTACGGGTGACGGCTGTTGCTTTACAACAGTTCTTCAGTTCTGAAGAAAGTGAAACTTCCCTTGTTCGTTATTTAATATTACAAAAAAACGAGAAAGTCAGGAAGTGTAGTTAATTCGGCTATTTGCACGTTTCAGACAATCGTGTTCGGAGGGTGGTGCGGAGTCGGGTGGAGAGGCGGCGGGCGGGGAGAGTGGGGACAGCGGAGCAGGAAGTGTGGGCAGCGCGGGGAGCGGAGCGGCGGGGGAGGGCAGCCCGGTGCCGGCGCGCAACACGGCACGGGTTGCCGCCAAGTTCGCCGCCGCCTCCCTCACGCTCACCGGCGGCTCGCTCAAGCCCGCTCTCGCCGCCAAACCTGCACTGTTGCGCCGCCCCACCCCGCACCCTGCGCACGCGCCGCGCCCCCGCCCGCACTAGCGCCCCGCCCCAGCCCGCTGACACTGTCGACCCTCCTCTCCAACACTGGCACCACAGCGACACTAGGTGCTACGTTAATGTAAACTTGCCATAGCAAAAATTGCTCTAATTTAGACCACTCCAAAACTCTCCTACTTTGTAAGCTACTAATCCGAGTACTTGGGCTTGTCGAATAATTTGTTTTGGTTAATAGACTCCATGATTTTGCGGACTAACTGTTGAACATAACGATGTTCTAGAGATGTAAATGTAGTCAGGTACTTAAGTGAAAGCAGTGGAAAAATATTTTCCGTCATCCAGAAAGACGGCAAATGCTTTCAAAACTTCTTCGTGATATTCACGAGGAAGTTCTGAAAGCATTTTGTAATTTATCTTTGGGATTGTTTAATTGACCCGGAAAATGTAAACCATTAAAAAAGATTATAGTATACCTACTGGTAATATATTAAAACGAATACGAATCTAAACTTGTTGCATTAGCATTTCCTAGATTTTACTGTGTGACGATGGCCATGTTATGTGTCATACTTGGCGATATTCTCTTACCGCCAGAAGAGCAGCATGATTATTTGCTTTTGTAATGTAAAAAAATTCAGAATAGCCTTGACCCTACAGTGTACGGTGCAATTTCTCCCAGATGGTCTCCAGTGAACGAGTTTGTAAAGCTCTTTATCCGTTCTATATACGTATAATAATATAGATACATGTCAAATCATATCGAATGTTTAATCATAGGTTAAGCGGGAGACAACCCGCGACTCGGTCTACATCCGCTTGAATCGTCCAATATTTCAGATTCTATTTTTGTAATATAGCGTGTGAATTTAGTGACGATAATGTGTATATGTGAGATACAGATATGTTGTATGTATGTTCAGCAGCAATGGTACTGTTAGTATTGCTGTAGACTATTCCGCTTATTGATACGCAATTGTTTCTCCGTTGCAGTGTCGTTTGTACCACATTCGACTTACTCTCGTTGATAAACGCAGATATGTGTTTGATTATCTGGGCATTTATTTAATGTACTCGTTAGATACGACAGTGTATACGAGTAGATTAATTTCAATTATGTCCAACTCCATGAAACTTCCAACACGCAAAAAAAAAGGTGTTTGTGCGATTCACTCACGATAGAAGTGAAACTTCAGTAAATCGACAAAAGAATGAGATGAATATAAATTTTGTCTCTTTCCTGCAAAATAATGAGATGAATATATATTTGTGTCTCTTTCCTGTCGTTTTTCCGTTGCACCCGTCTTTAAATCACAACGATTCTAAAGAAGCTTCACTTGTATATTCTTTACAACTGAGACACAATTACAAATGAATTAGCGGAATAGCCCCCGTGATATTTAGCGATGTTTAATTTAGTTCACTGAAATGTATCTAGATTATGTCATATAACCTTTAATGTGTAACGGTAACTCGCACATCTCAATACTCTACGTAATGTATTTGTAAAATATGTTTTACCGCTCAAAAATAAAATTAAGTGATAAATATAATGAATTTACTAGTCTGGTGGATCTAACTCGTGAGTGAGCGGGGACGACGGCTTCACACTGCTCAATGGTAGTTTTTTTTAATGATATTTTAAGGAAAACAAGCAGACGGATTTCCTGATGTTAAGAAGAGACACCAAAGGTGGTAATGGTGCGTTGCCAACCTGAGGCCGGGATATTAGGCCTCGAGCAAAAGTAAGCCTCTTACCTTACCTTACCCTCCGAACCGGAACACGTCATGAAGTTATGGCGGCAGAAATAGGTAAGGCGGTGGTACCAATCCGGGCGAGTCGCTGCTAAACTCTACCACCTAGTCAGATGTCACGGTGTTAGTGTTCATGAGCCTAGGCTCACCTTTTACGAGCTGCCTGGCAAGGAAGGCAGATGATCTATTCTACAAAGAAGCCCGGACCAACACGGGGATATTGTAATATTGGTAAAGCTATAAACGTGTAGTTATCTTACTAGTTTGTGCCATAAACCTATATGAGACGGAGAACCTACATGATACCTATTGGGAATTTTAAAATTATTCTTACATGTATAAAAAGTAACTTTTTCTTTAAAATTTGATATTTATGAATAATAAAAATATCTTTAAAATTTGATAAAAAAGATTAGAAAATGTGTATTTTCAATTTTCTAATAAAAATAATGTTGCCCGGGATTGCAAATGTGCCCGGTTGGCAATAGGCTTGCCACCTAATAATACACATTGTGGCACTCAGTATCTTCGGCTAGTCGTGGGTGACTCAGTTGTGCCTCTGCCTACTTCTTCAGGGATATGGGCGTGAAGCTATTTACTTTTATGCATCCTCTGTGTTTGGTTTTTTGCTGGAAATCTCTTATAGAGATAAGCTCGCCTTTTATATAATTTTACATATTCACTTAATACCTCATTACTGTATTGTATTACAATAAAGTATTAAATAAACATTTTTAGAACGAGCTTGAGTGATATGTTGGGACCACAGATGGCAATCGACCAGAGTTCACAATCATAGTTGTAGAGTGTAGACCTTATTATCTTTATCATCCTAATTGTTTCAATATAAAACCATACGAAGAAATCAATTTTATTTATCAAAATCAGTCATTTTAAATAAAACCTCTAAATTTTGTTTCTGACAGTAATGAAATATCTTCAAAATGTATAAATCTAACGGTACTATCTCCGACAGACGATTTTTCGTCTTTAGTCAATGCAATTTACAAATTGAGTCTTTTTCAATAAAGTCTGGCGCTCCGTTGTACCCGGCGCCCCTTTTGCACTATGGAACTTAGAGCCGTAACTTTACACAAAAGTTTGCTACCAGGTGCAGTGTGAAACTGAACGTTCTAGTTCTGTAACGTGCTAGAATAAATAATGTGTAATGAATGTAGAACGGTCGTCGGTCGGCCGAAGCCTTGCATTTATATTGGTATTGTATTTATACTCTGTAGTGAAGCCACACTTGTATATTGTGTAAGGATGTAATGACTATTATTTTTTATACTCATCGACCATATTTGTGTCGCGTACAATAAACAGTATTATATAGTGTTTGCGTTTTATTTATTCAAATTGGAGAAAACTGCCTACAAATCAAAGTCGACAAGCCACTTTTAATATTCATGTAATGAAACGAAAGTGCTCCAAAGCATTTGACATTCAGTATGAATATTTTTTACGTACTAAATTGTCAAACAAGTAAACGGCTCTTCTGATATTAAGAAGTAACCGTGGCCTAAAGATAACATACATGTTGTAGGTGCATCGCTGGCTTATGGGCGTGATTTTAGGCCGATAAGTGTGTAACGGCTGATCTCCAGACCGAAACATGGCACTGTCATTAAGGCAGGCAGGAAAAGGTAAGGCGGTGGGTCCCTACCCGGACGAGTTGTAGGACGGCATTTTAACACCAGTGGTCTTGTTGGTAATTAATTATTTACGAAAATATATGAGCTCCAAACCTTGTGGCAAATGCTGAATGGATGGAATGAATATGATTTGCAGAGGCTCTACTACAAAGTTGACCGTATGCTTTTGGTTGTTTTTACATTAGTGGTTGATGCTAATTCTTTTTGGGGTGGATTTGTTCAATGAGGAAAAGTATGGCAACGGATTAATGACTAATTTTGGTGTCATATAGTACCATATGCTCTATCTCTCGATACACAAAACTAAAAATAGCATACAAAACCATATTTATTAGTGAAAATAACAATTATAGGTGTTGGGCAAAAAATCTCATACATTTGGTGACTTTGCCCACATTACAGAACTCCGTTACTATGAACTTTATCACCATTTTAAAAAAGACTGAATTTAAATACTGAGCAATGCTATAAAGAATTAAATTATGCGCCAAATATTCTCATTCCTTCACCCTTAATAGTGAGAGGGCAAAGTCAAAAAGCCCTCTAGTAAATTTTTCGTAGAAAATTTGTTTTTTCGTAGAAAAATGGTTGTCAACATTGACAATATTTAATTACCAACTGTTGCCCGCGTTGTTAATAGTCCCACAGGAACATTTTTACAGGATAAAAAACTATTCTGTGTATTATTCCTAGTTAATCCCTATGTGCTTGCCAAATTTCATGAAAATTGGTCGAGCGGATGAGTAACCAACAAACATACAAACTTTCGCATTTATAATATTAATATCAATATTATTAAATCATTCTAGTAAGCACCTTGTTTTTTTTGGAATGACTAATATGTTGCCAACCTCGCGGTTTTTACAACTTCACCGGGCTTTATGGGCCGAGCAACTCTGCTCGCTCAGCCCGAGAAGTTAGTAGGTACCCACGTATTGAGTAAAATTTAAGTGTGGAATGTAATACATAATAATGATATCTTAAAAATGGAAATAATATAACATATTTTTTTACTTAATGTGCTTTATTTGTACCTAATGGTTTCAAAAACGAACAAAAAAAACAAAAAATAAAATTAAAAAGTATGTACCTATTTTGTCTCTGTTTTTATACGAAAATAACAAATGAAACTAAAATTTGTAATGAGTATTACTGAAAAATTATATTGCATAGTTAAAATTGAGAAGACTTACTGTTATTTTAAGTATGCAATGGTTTGATTTTGATATGTACATATTGCTTTGAAGAAACTAAAACCCATCAACAAAAACTTCAAAAACTCAGTCGGGATTATGAAAAGAGGGCATAACTTTTTATTTATCGACTTAAATAAAAGTAAATTAAATCCGAATTCTCCTTTTTATACGCGGTCAAAAAATGTGTATGTAATGTAAAAAGAAACGTTGGGCTATGTTGTCAACGATGTTTAAAAAATACCCTTGTGACTTTGCCCACCGCTATATTTTATGATTTTATGATGCGTTTAGCGAAGAAAACTGGTCTATATCATTCATTTCTAATGTAATAACAAATGTATAAAAATTTCTTCCCTGCGATAACTCCAAGTAACACTTCTCGAAAAAGTTTTTTTAACATTGCCACCTTTGGTGTCTCTAGGCGGCGTGAATTTCTTACCATCAGGAAATCCATCTGCTTGTTTGCCTTCCTATAACATAAAAAAAAACTAGTACCTATTTATTATTATATATACCTATTACAAAGAATATCCACTTTGTAATAATAATTATAACCCCATATCCCCTTGTTCACCCGGGTCCCCTGTGCAGACTAGCTCTGGCTCCCTGCCAGACTGCTCTTAAGTAGTGAACATAGCTTAAATGGGTCACCATCAACAAGACTACCAAAGAGTATATGAATACTACGTAATAAGAGGCGGGACTTCCATAGATACATAGCAAACCCGAATTTTGTATGAAGTTTACTTGAAAAAGTATAACCCGTATAATTTGAAAGAAAGTCTAAAGGCATTCAAATTTATGGCAACTAGTGTCATATGATTTGAGCGAATAAAAAACATAGCAAACTTATTTTTTTAATTTTTTATATGAAAGTTGCTCCAAACTGGGGTACACATCCACCGTCTGACTCATTCTTTACACCATAATGACAGTGTTATGTTCCGGTCCAGAGGCTAGGGTTGCCAGTACATAAGCCTAACGCCCTGGCCACAGGTGCGTCGCTATCTATATCTAGGTATAATGTTTGCAGGCCACAGTTGTCTCTTACCATTAGGAGAGTCGTGTGCTTTTTCGCTGTGTTACGAGATAACAAAAACGATTAACTCAGGCACTTATATTATCAGGTTATATTTTCTGTGCTACTTAATTGTCTTGGTTATTCGTGCCAGATTTAGTTATTGTTGTTATTCCTGTCTCATTGATGTCTATGGTTGTCTTTTAGAATTTGTCTGGGTAGTGAAGTCACTATGCGTAAGCATCTATAGTACCTAATTTGTGAAGTCACTACCTACTTATCTTCCACAAATTACAGTCATACTTTGTACAATATCTCCTACAAGATGGTTAGGTAATGAATGCACTCCTTAAGTTATACGGGTGGGTTTCTCCCGTGGGTTTTTGATAGGGTGCGACGGGGAAATGGCGGTCAGCGGGCAATGCCAGTCACATCAAAATCTAATGTTTCTAAAAATGTTTAACAAGCGATACTTGTAGTGCTATCTAGTATACGACTGAGTGTACTAATTTACGAACCACCGCAATATAGTTTCAATCGCCGTGAGTATAACAGCCGGCTTAAGATTCGGGTGCGCTTGGTTGTAAAAAAAAATTAATTTGTACTAAATGTGAGCTTAAAGTGATTGAAACTACTAATTTTTTTTAAAGTAATTTGTTAAGTTTGTTTTAATGTATCACAAGTACTTTAATAACATTAAATATCCATGAAAGAAACCATTTCTGTATTTCGGGCTTATGACAGTCATTCTAAGCGGGTAATAGCGGCCACTGGCCGGTATTATCCCGTATGAAATTATAAGACAATTTAATTTATTTCATGTTTGATTTCATGTCGAAGTATTTTTGTACGTAAAATTTACTTTATTTTGTACATAGATGCCGCGACACAGGGAAATAACCACGACGAAAGCAAAATGGACTAAAGATAAATTAGAGATGAATTGAAGCTGTTAACGCCGGTAATTAACTACGGTCAACTGCCACAAAAATTTGGTTCCAATTACAGGACCTTCTCTCGGAAGACATTTAACTTCGCCAGAAGCAGAGCAGAGTGTGGTTAAGAATATGAAACTATTAGCTAAACGTTTTATGGGCTGAGTCCACTTTAAGTTTGTAGTGTAGCTAACATTTATGCTGAGAAAAATCATATCAAACACAACTTTAACAGGGACTGAAAGCTAGCCGGAAAAGATTGGCTGTATGGTTTCTTAAAAAGAAATTCGTCAATAAGCATATTTTATGATTATTGTGACAGTATATAACGAGCTATGAGACGTCTTTGGGTATCCCAAAATAAAAAAAAAAGTTGATCACTAGTGTTCCTATTAAGTATTAAACTAAGAATTTTAAGGTAAATTTGTGTTGACATTTATAAGAAGTGAATAGGTATGTTTTGTTAAAATAAATAAAAATACTTTCTGAAAAATAGATCTGTATCAATTGGGAATGATTGGTAATACCCCAACAGTTGACCGCTATTACCCGCTAGGTGCGTGTAAAGGTGATTGGCGGTTACCGAAAGGTTTTGAAAAGTGTTCAATATTTACAAACGCGTATAGTATTGGAAATATATATCATCTACAATTAAAGTCCACTAAATAAGGTATGTAAAAAGTATGTAATTTATACCATAAGTCCTTAAAGTATGAAAATATGTCCTTTACTGATTATGTGACCGCCATTCCCCCATTATACCGTACTTGCTACGTAATCTTCGTGAGTCTCTGTATCGAGTTTTTGGTACAATAAATATATGATTACAGGATCCCACGAGTCGATGCTTATGCCTAAGTTTTTTATTGCGTTTAAGCTCTCTCTCGTGGTATCATGCATCTATTTTATAAAATTAATAGATGGTTGCTGTGCCGCGGGAATGTTAAGCAATAGCTCTATTTGCGAATTCAGTATAAGGCGCTTATTATCATACCGATTAATTAATAATTCCCAACAAACATGATAATTTTCCATTGATATCAACAAATGCTGTATTAGTCTTTCAGCTTCTCTCCTAGCTTTTGATTTTAAAAATTGCATTTTTTGCGCATTAGACATACTTCGATTCGAATGTATAACTTCAATGAATAAGTCCTTGAAGCTAGTCCATTTTTGATAATCCCCTGCGAACATAGGTATTTCTATCCGCGGGGTGGCCTGCTGTCTATGTGCGACTGAACCTAACTGCTAATTAATTGATTTCACTGCCTTTTTAATATTTTAAGAAAACTGCCTCATATTCCCTACGTATCCCTACCCTGTAACTCACTATCAAGTTCCCAATGAAGGGAATCGACAGCTGACCACCTTGTTGCAATATTACGAAGCAAATGATCAAACTCCCATTTATTTACCATCGTATATAATTTTATATTTGAAATGGTGAAATCAAACGCTTTGAAGTTGCTCCGTTATTTTCGGAGCATTTCATCAGTTTTACTGCATAACCCTAACGACTGCTGTGCCGGGTTCGTCTTCTGAGACTTGGGAGCAGCGAAGGGCGCTAGGCGATACAGGTTTTATTGTAGAAGAGGACGGTAGATATGTACATTTTTTGTCCCTAATTAAATGATATCGGGACTTAGTGTTCTCAAACTGATTGGCAGAAAAGTAGGGATGGTCTTTAATACCTAATTAATAGGGATGGTCTTTAATCCGCACAGCTTAATATGATTTGATTGATACTCCTGCCAGAAACTATCGAGAGTATCTAGCCTACGCTTGATGTACTCCGGAGTCTTTCGGTCTGTGCCATCTTTCTTAAACAGTTTTTCCATTGCCCCCAGAATTTGCTCCTGGATCTCCACTCCTTGTTCCAAGGTGGGCATGATGATATTGATATGAAGTCCTAGTTAAAGAAAGAAAAAAAAAGTCCTTACTTGTACTGACAGCAACCTGGTTTTCCTCGTTTGGGGCTAGATTTGATCTGGATTAGATGTCCTGATGAGTCTTGACAGCTTATGGTTTACACATAACTGTTTTATAGGTAAACTGGTTCGCTTGCCCAAGGACGTTGACGATATTCAATTATTATTTTACGTTTCCAAGGACAATTTTTATGGTCGAAGGACCATAAAGAATGTAGGGGCTCTCGCAAGCGTCCTACAGACTTTTGATGATGATAATTCATTCAACGATTGATAAGAAGAAATTAAATAAAAATTTTATTAAAAGTATTGATTAGTATTGCTTTAATGATTGATGGCAGCACACGACTGATTAAATGATTTGATTAATTGAAAGATTGATTGTTTGATTGATGATTTGATACTGAGTCCGCCTGACGAGAGAGTCTGATACGAACTGATGATATTTTTGCCGCAGAGTGAAGACCTGCTGAAATGCACTTTGCTTAAGCATACGTTAAATGTACGTGCTGAGTTCTTACAGAAAACAATATTTACTAATCTCTGGTTATATCTATAAATAAAAAAACATTTTTATGTTAGAAACTCGACAAACTTTATTGGTTTTTATATAAACGGCTAATTATTTCATGCTTTTTCTATTTGTGTCTGAATTGCATTATTTTTTAAGGTCATTAATTAATAAAAAAAATATTAGCGCACTGATGGTTCAACCCGTCACTGTTTATTATGCGAGTACACTGTACTAGTGACAACTCGTATAATGAAGATTAAACCAGACTATATTTTCCGTTCAGGATAGACCCAAAAATTATAATTCATTCAAGAATCTTGCTCTTTCGCTGACGTTTAAACAGCCGAATCATTTTAAAGGGTAAAATCAAA
>NJDC01002827.1:0-25660 GCA_002245475.1 Calephelis virginiensis | reverse complement strand
ACGGTTAATTATTTCATGCTTTTTCTATTTATGTCTGAATTGCATTATTTTTTAAGGCCATTAATTAATTAAAAAAATATTAGCGCACTGATGGTTCAACCCGTCACTGTTTATTATGCGAGTACACTGTACTAGTGACTACTCGTATATTGAAGATTAAACCAGACTATATTTTCCGTTCACGATAGACACATAAATAATAATTCATTCAAGAATCTTGCTCTTTCGCTGGCGTTTAAACAGCCAAATTATTTTAAAGGGAAAAATCAAACGATGGCATCGATAAAGAATTTAATTTAATTATATTATATTAATAACATTAACATTCTTAATCATTATTTAATAATAAACATGAAATACGTCTTCGGAGTCAAGTGTGTTGACGGCGTGTGTATGTGTGTGTGGTGGCTAGTAGCGCAGGCAGTGGTCGTGGTGCAGCGCGTGGTGAAGCGGTGGCGGGGCAGCGTTTTCCTTGTCACGAGCGGCAGCGTAGTGCGGCGCCGCGACGAACTCTGCGGTCAGCGGCGGCGGCTCGTACTCGTCGCCTGACCCGTCCGACGCTTCCAAGTAACCAAACAGTCGCGCCGCGCCGGCCGCACGCGCTTCCCGACGGCGTCCGCCACCTGGCCCTGCGCCCGCTGCCGCTGCCGCACTGCTGGCCGGCGCCGCGCCGCCTCCGGGGGCCACACCACCCGTGCTCTGCGTTGCCCCCGTCGCCGCTCCCGCCGATTGCGTCGCGCCGCTTGTGAACGTGCCACCACCACGACCCACGCCTGATGGCACTTTTAGGTTGCGACTCTCGATGTGACTGGAAGTAAAACACAAGCATTTTCACATGTATATTACACTTGTTCATAAAATCGAAAAGAAATACAATAAGGAAATACAAGAATCAAGTATTAATTTATTTGGAAATTATACATTAGGATTTTTTTTGACTGATTTTCTTGAGTGAGATTGTCCTGGATAATTTATGCAATTAATGTCATAAAAAATAATTTACATGTCAACAATGTAATTCATACTACCAAACTACCTACTTTACCGCCTATAGATGCGAAGAGAGCTGCACCAAACCAAAAAAATTGTTTCTGTAGGCCAGTGTTATTATTTTGCAAATGCGAAAGGCGGTTGACTTACACGTGACATTGTCGTGTTGATTTGAAGCATAGAAGTACCAAATTATCAATTTGCAGATGTTATTCATGAGCTAATTGATTTTTTATTTTATAATTATTCAAACAGCCTAATCAAAACTGCTTAACTAAAGTTTTCAAATTGGTAGAATATGTCCTCTTTTAATTTTTAAAATAAGGTCTCGTTCAAACCAATTTTCTATGGAAGTTGAGCTGGTAATGTGATGTACACATAGTTATTAGTATTATTTTACTTGTTTCAGTAGTTCCAGGGGGCACAATTTTTACCATTCTGGAATTCTGGAAATATTCAGTTTAGAAAAAAAAATATTTCAGAAACCTCAATATCAGTTTTAACAACGTGTCCATAAATACCCTACACGTGTGGGTTTGATGAAAAAAAATAGTTTTTTAAATTAAATGCTAAGTATGGCAACCCATAAAATTTATTGCTTTTTTCTATTTTTATATATGCGACCTGACATAATTTTAAAAGTGTTTTTGATGGTGAAGTGGAAAATGACAGTGATTGCTTGCTACCGAACCCTAAAAGGTAGATAAGTCTTTATAGTACACTACATACAGGCACAATTACAATGTAATATTTGCTTCGTATTAAGCAAATACCACTTCTGATTACAAAATTGACTGAAAGGTCGCCACTTTGTAAGTTTTAGATCCCGAAAAACAATTTATTACGGTTCCATTTGGGAGGCGCTATCCACCTATGTTATTACTCAATTTTTAATCAATGATTTTAATATCTGAAATGTTATTATTTTCAAATTAAAATGTAATGGAATAGAATATTTTTATTCACATTCACCTTACAAGAGGCACTTGTGACGAGTCTAAATAATACTAAAACTACCACCGGATCGGAACGCGGACGCTAATGAAGTTGGTAAGAAGTATACTGACTGTGCGTCTCGCAGATGTAGTGCGAGCTGGTGGTGGTCGTCAGCGAGGAAGGGGCACTTGGCGCAGGCTTTTTTGTTGTGGACCTTATGCACGTGCGTGGCCAGACGTTCGGCGCGCGCCGCCTTGTACTCGCATAGGGCGCACGCGAACGGCTTCAGGTGCGTGTTAAGGTGCCGCTTCAGACACCAGTTGTCCACTCCCGACCACGCGCAGTAGCAGCATGCGTACCGCCGCTCGCCCTGACCATCAGATACCATGTACTCCACACATACGTATACATCAATTATAGTGTTTGTTAGGTAGTTCGTGTGTTCACATGTACCTTGCGGCGCACGGGGCTTGGTGCAGAAGGCTTATGTGTTGTGGGAGGAGGCGCCTCCGCCTTCGCGAGAGGAGCACGCTCTAGCTTAACTGGCGGCGCGCGGCACTCGGGCTCCGGCTTACCGCCGGTGGCCAGTACGCTGCCGACGCTCACGCCGCCCATGGCGCTGGTCACCCCGCCCACGTTGCCCAGTGTGCTGCCTACGCCGCCTGCACCACCCACGTTACTGGTCCCGCCACAGTACACGGATGTCTATATTTTGAGCAAACATTTAAAGCAGCTGTTTTTATGTACATATATTTGCACAATTATTCGATCTCAGTTTTGCGAGTGGACATTCTCGAGTACATGGAGAGTCAAGATTTCCGAACGGGATTATAATTTTAGGATTTGACACGTGGATAATATTATCTTTCTCGAGATGTAGTAATCTATTGGTTTGAGGATACGGTTTGTGCGCATGTCAAACGTTGCCATGATCGTTTCAGCAGTTTAGCGCAGATAGTCGTACAAACCAACACATTTTCATAGTTATTATTTTATTACTATTAGTTGTACCCTTTGGTTTTCAGGAAGTTTACATAGTCTGGGTACTGGCAGGTGTTTGAAGAAGTTATAACCAGTTAAGATAAATTGATTTTTCGTTAAAGGTTTAGGTACCAATTCACGAATAAATTCCGAAAGTTGAAGTAAGATATATCGAGTATAATACTGAATCAACTGCAGCTTACAAAAACATGTTTTTGTTTATTGAAGAGATGTTTCACAAGAGAGATGAAGACATGTTATTTAAAAGATTTGGTTACCTGTCCGACAGCTGGCTTGACGGCAGCACGGCGGATGCGATTAAGGTCGTAAGGCTGGTCGCGGTGCATGCGGAGGAAGTGTTTTTTTACATGGTCTGCTCGATTAAACTGCTTCTGGCAGAGGTAGCAGTGGAAGGGCTTCTCGTCACGGTGGATGTTCTCGTGCCGCGTGAACAGGTCGCGACGATCGGTCGCGTACGGGCAGGCCGCGCATGCGTACCGCTTGCCGCCCTCCCCGGTCTGCAAATTATTTATTTACAATATGAATATAAATACACAAGATATAAAACAAAACGTATTACAAAACATATATTCACATTTATCAAGAATGTTGCATTACCGTTATTTTATTACATTATAGGCTTTACCTAAAGGGCGTCCATTTTGTGGACGTACGTATAGATATCCCCTACAATCTAGTCTACAGACTAATGAGTAGTTCTAATTTTACTTAATATTTTAAGTTACGTCATTCGTATTATTTCATTAACTTGCACTTAGTATCGATATACTAAGTTACATTAGGTAGTATCATGACTTAAAACAATGTCACTTGATTTAAGCACTAGATACACACTACTACATTATTTCATTTGGCTTTGTCCGTTCTAGCCTTCTCAATTTATCTGTGTTATCAAAAAGCTAAATTGCCTCGATGCTCACATGATGACGAAATCTTTTGCGATGCATTGCATTTTTTTTATAACGTTACTAATCAATAGAGGTCTTCATTTCTTACCCCCTTGCCATGGCAGCTTAACATTTTTTATGGATGTTACAAACAAAGTTACAAATCCGATCTTGAAAAATAGGTAACACGACTGGAGACATTTCCAGCAACAAGATACGATTACGAACAGTTTGTATATGATACTTATAGCTCGCAGATATTTTTTATATTCGTAAATGGATTTAATTTAAATCCGCTTTCAAATCGTGAATGGAATTTAGTATAAATCATAAATGGATTAGGCGATACTATTGGCCGCGCTCCAATCCTGTGGCAGATTTGATTTTATTAGAACTATAACTATAATATAGACGCCTCACAAGTTACTTATTGTATGGTTAGAAACACAATATTTATAAATATATATAAAATATTAAAATTGTTAAATTTGGGTTTTTTTCTTTTAAGATTCCCAATAAAATATTGAAATTTTGGAATATTTTTGATTCCTAATTTTTTTGACATTTTGTTTTTTCACTCATGCACATTACACAAAAGCACCAACCCACTTTCAATCAAAAAATGTACAAACTGAAAAAAAAGAGCGAATATATAGGTTCAATTAAATATTAAATAGGAAACGGCTAATTTCTATTATCTGCCAAAAGAGCGAAGCCACGAATGAATGTGTACCTCTGCAGCCGCCTCCGCGACCGCGCCCGTACTCGCCACCGCCACGGCCGCTGCTCCGCCGCCGGTGTTGCCACCGTTGACCACATTACTCGTTATTGTGCGCCGCTCATTTCGAGCTGATTCCACCTGTCACAAAATATTAGTATAAGTACTTCACTACTTGCTCATTCCTATAGTCAGAACCACGATTAATCCCTTGCATGTCGGAACGCGGATCCGCGCAATTCAGGTATACTGCAGCGTTAAAGTCGCGGCATATCAGAGGTTAATGAATGGGAGAATTAGTTATTAATGATAGGCAAAAGTAATTTTTAAATGTGAACTATTTAAAACAGAGTAAGTTATTTAAATAGAAATGATTTTCTTGCAGGTAGTATAGTAGGTAAGCAATGAGATTGCTTATTTTTAATTGAAAACTTTAAAACATTTTTGAAGCTATCTGTTTAAAGGCACAATTAAATACTTATAGAAAAAATCCAAAAATTGTGTACTTCATTTTCAATATGATGTCGTCTAAGTATTCAAATAACCTCCTCCTTTTTAGAGTTGGTTAAAATTAAAGGACGTTTTTCTATTTACCTGGGATTCTATTATGAAATACAAATCTGGTGAAATAAAATGAAATTCAATAGTGGCAACAAGACTACCTCGGAAATACGCTCTTTCAAATAACATAGATTTTTAAATTGGTTCATAAATTAAGGAGATGTCGACTAATAAGTATATATAAAAATATGAACATCGAACAAATAACCTCCTCAATTTTTAATGTCGGTTAAAATAGATATGTCATTACCGTCTAATAAATTATTAAATTTATTATTTCTATTTTTCACGTACAAAAATATTTTTTTACTAATATTTTAACGTAACTTCATGACGTAATTTGATCATACTTCAACAATAAATAAACAAACAACTTTGCATAAATAAATAACATAGTACCTGGAGCTGCAGCATTCAAATAATATGTAAATTTACTTTAAAGGTTAATGAAAATAATAAAACAATTTTTAAGAATGCAAACGTCATCTGTTGTGTTTTAATAAGTGTCTTGGACATACATTACTTCGAAATGGGTAGCTCAATGTAATCTAGATTAAAATTGCAACAAATTACCAAATTTTTATCAATCTGACACAATCTTGCAATATATGTACTACCCAGATTGACCGTCTACATCAGGGTTAAGTAAATGTAGGCTCTCAGTCCGGCAGTACCAACGAGATATCTCAGTTGGCGATATTTTTACGAAAGATATGTAGAAGTACAACAGGTGTATGAGGTGATGTGGCAAACCTTGTTCTTGAGGCGCTGGAGGTAGCGCGTGAGGTCATCCAGCGCTGGGTTGTCCCGCAGCAGGTGGTCGGCGGCTGCGGGGTCCGAGTGGTGGTCGCGCGCGAGGTGGGTGCGCACCGCACGCGCCCAGCCGCTCGCGAACGCGCACCCCGCCAGCGGACACGCAAACGCTCGCGCCGCCGAATGCGTGCCGAGCCAGTGCTCGGCGACACGCGCCAGAAACCCGACGCACTCGCATTCCGCGCACTTGAAGAGTCGCTGCGCGGGGTTGTAGGCTGCGACGCGCGAGTGCGCCCACGCCAGCGGTTCCTCGGCGGCTGTCCACCGGTCCTCGGCAGTAGGGTCGGTGCGTGGCGTGAAGTTGGCCTGCAGGATGCCTGGCGGTGGGAACCCATTTTGCATCAGCGCCGCGAGACCCCACGCCGTAATGTGCTCCTCCGGCCGTAGCTCGTCTTCTTGCACATCGCGCTCCGCCGCCGGGAACTCCACGCCCACCACACCTACGCTCGTTTCCTCGCCGTAGAGCTTCTTGGTGATTTCTTTAAACATGTCTTCGCAGTCCATCGTCAGCGACGCGACGCTGCCGCCCCCCTCCATGTTACCTTCTCACCGCCAACGTGATCTGCGCGGACCAAAGAAATATACATCACCTAATACCATCTAAGATATATATATCTGCATAAGTGTCAAGAATTGTTCTAACAATCGATTTCTGGGTGAAAATATGTGCGTGTATTTGAAAGTGCGTGAAAGGTGTGTGTGTGTGTGTGTGTGTGTTGGTGGTATGTGTGCGAGCGATTGAGGATACGTGAGAAATATGGTAAATGTGATGTATTGGTGGTGGGCGCCACTACGGCGGTGTGGGGGCGGTGTGGGTGATGGTGCTGGCACCTGCGGGGGATGCGGTCCGCGCCGAGGGTGCGCGCCTACTGCCGCCCGCCGCCCCCACGCTCCTCCGCGCCGCCTGCTCCGCGCCGCCCGCACCGCGCCGTCGCCGTTCGATACCGCCGCGCATCGATCGCCGCCGTCGTGCGCCGTTATCGACCGCCCGCCCACCACCACCTTATCTCGCGAGCAATACATTACCTTTGTTCGGTCCACAGATGCTCCCATCTCCCAACATTCTCGCACTCCGTCATCGCACGATGACTGGTCGCCATTGTCAGCTGACATACTGTAACTAACTCACCCAAACGAATATCTACTGTAGTTTGGAAATTTATACCGCCTACTAAGCCTATTAATACTACCTGTTTTTAAACCAAAGAAATCGTATGATCAAGACATTTGTTTATCTGGGATTCTCGCCTGAACACCTCGATCGATCGTAACGAAGTTCAGTCTTGTTACCCTACAGCCGAGATATTTTTTATTCTTTGGAAAATAGGAAAAAAATTGCAGCTGGTTAGGTACTCTAACTTACTACTCACTTTGAGTAGTAGTAGAGTAGTCATAACTATTAAAACCATGAGACTCAGATTTGTTTTAATATACGATTTCATGGAGAGTCAAAATATCACTATACCATACTGTATAATCAGAAGAAACCAATATCAATTCCCTTGCAAAAGAAATAGGTAGTAAAATATATCTTGAAAAATGTAACATTAACCATGTTGGTAATTCAAAACGCATGAATGGTATTATTAATTATTATAACCCAAAAACAACCTCATAAAGTTAAATGGCACCTAAGAGAAATATATATATCAACATTAAAAAGAATGTCAAACGTTTTTCGCTGGTGCTGTGCAGCGCACAGCGACGCACCTATAACGTCTACGGTATCTATAGGGCCATGCTTGTTACTTCCCATCAGGAGACCCGTGCGCTAGTTCGCTGACCTCTCACCTAAAAAAGATTCATATATTCATTCAGTAAAATGCTATCACGTGTGCTTCACTAAAAAAAAAAGCAGGATTAGAAATAAGTCGAAAAAGGAATCGTAATTGCCGGAAATATCGCGTAACAAACATTAAGAAACACACACGAATTGATAACTTCCTTAGGTATTTACAAAGAGTATATAAATACTACGTAATAAGAGGCGGGACTTTCATAGATACATAGCAAACCCGAATTTGTATAAAGTTTACTTGAAAAATTATAACCCGTACAATTTGAAAGTAAGTATAAAGGCATTCAGATATAAAGCAACTAGTGTCATATGATTTGGGCGAATAAAAAACATAGCAAACTTAAATTAAAATACGTTGAGTTTTTAGTAGTATGTGTATTGTTGGTGCTACTAGAACAGTTTAGTGGTGTGTATTATGTGGAGCTGGATGTATTTGGGAGTTTTAGCTTCCGGTAAGTCCAATTCATTCTTAGCGCACTATTTTGTCTGTTTTGTTACGCAATAATACGTATACATTTTTTTGGCGGAAAATTGCAAATTAAATAATTTTATTTAGATTTAAGTATAGATTTCCGTAAAGTAACGCCTACTTCTATTAATAGCAAACTTATCTTTTTTATTTTTCTATATGAAAGTTGCGTCAAACTGGGTATTTATGTATTTTTTAAGTTAACTTGTCACTTTTTGGGGCTGTGTAAGATCTGTAGGTCATGCTGCCACGTCTTCCGTATTAATAAATTCTTTTTAACAATCCTTAGTCATTTCAGTTCATAAGTCATAAGGCAAAGTCATTGCAGGGTCTTGAGTAAGACGGTGACCTCATTACTCAAGTTCATTTGATTTGGCGGCAGCGAGGAAATACACGATACATTCATTTCTTCATAAATATTTCAGTTGTGCACTTTAGCTGAACAAAATTCAACTAATTGCCACCTAAATTAACTAATTTTACTTAATACACAACACAAAAATTCAACAATTACGAACGAAAAAAGTACGTCCATCTTCTTTCACAATGGCATTAAGAATTGCAATTATAAAAAATTCTTAGTCGCTGCGAAACTTTACGAGCTGTCTGGCATTAAAGCAGATGGTCTATTCTGCTATTAATGAGTCCGGACCAACACGGGGTCACGTGTCAAAGAACTTCAAATATTTCGCATATATCTACAAAAAAAATCTACAAAGATAAAAAGAAAATATCGTGCCTTTGCTAGATCTCAGCATGTCGTACTATGCGAAGGCGTTTGGTAGAAGCGAAGTTGAATGGAAGGATAGCAAGAAAAAGTAAACCGAGTACCTAATTCTGCCGAGTACTAGGATTGGTAAAATTGAAATCGAGTAATACTCGGTATTCGGTTACTCGGTAAATCTGATATTCGGCGCATTTCTAATTGTAAGTATAGATGTATAGGGAGTTTAGGCGCCATCGAGAGAAAAGATGGCGAAGTTTTTTCATAATTATTGAATTTCGTGTTAACATTGAGTGAAATTGGTCAATTTTGGTGGCATTTTGTACAATTTTGTTCAGTGAAAGTGCACAAATGAAATAATTATAAAGAAATTAGCGTATCGTATATTTTCTCGTTGCCGCCAAATCTCGTTACATGAGCTAGTGTGAAAAGGCCACCGCTTTACCCAAGAGCCTGACATGACTTCCTGACGACTTATGACTGATGACTAATTAAAGTTAATTGAAATTGATATAAAATTTGATGCAAATTTCTACTTGACTAATGGCTAAATACTAACGTGAAGGCCAAAACTTAAAGAAAGAAGAAAGAAGAAGTATAGATGTATATAGGTAAGTTTTATTTTAATATAACCTTTAAGTGGGTGAAAAACACGTAGATACACTCACACTGTATTTGGTGCATGTGTTAGTTAATAATAGCGTGTTGAAAATCGCGTTCTTATCACTCATTGCAGTCTGAAAAACAACTAGGAAAGACAGAAAAAACATTTTATCAAAAACAAACTAAACACATTGCTTTCCCGATGGTGAGAGATTTATGTTATAGGTGCGGTGCTGTCCTATGTGTGCGACGACCTACCCCATTTTAATGTTATTTTTTTATAAGAATTTTAAATAACATTACCAAGGTAATTCGTGTTCTATTTTTCGACTATTGAAGTCGAATTTTTTTTTAAATGAGACCATCCACGAGCTATAGAAACAAAAATAAAATGTTTGTTTAAATTAGAATATTTTGTAAAAAGTTATCAGTATTTATAGATTAAAATTGGCATATGAGCATAAAATCATCCCTTGTTTTGTGCTCTTGCGGTAGATTTTTTTCTACAAAATTTGTAAATGACCAACTTTTATTAACAAAAATTATGATCAGGATTCAACTTCTCTATAAAAACATATGAGTGGTCGAACTTAAAAAAAACATACCTACGCTGTCTATATCAAATTAATATTTCAATATTTATAACTTTCTTTGTAATCTGAGACTTACTTCTCTTATATATAAAATCCTTCGAAACGGCTTTACCGATTTTCACTAAATTAAGTATGCATATTCAGTAGATATGAAAATCGGCTACTATCTATTTTTCATACCCCTAAGAGATAAGGGTGACTCCCTCCAATTTTTTTAATAAAATCACATTAAAAAAAGTAGCAGAACATCGTCTGCTGCGTCAAGCTAATCTTATATCTAAAATTCTTGAGTCACAATGTTAGTTACTGTAATCCTTCGAAACGGCTTTATCGATTTTAACCAAATTTTATATGAATGTTTAGTAGGTCTGAGAACTGGCTACTATCTGTTTGTATCATACCCTTAAGTGGCAACGGTGGCTCACCCCAATTTTTTTACTAAAATCAAATTAAAAAAATAATAGCAGACGTCTACCGGGTCAACTAGTATCTGTATATTAGATAAAATAAATCTCTGTTTCCGTGAACGAGTGGAACAATTCGGCTCCAGGGGAAAGTCCTTTTAAAACATTTTTTTTTAAGTTTATTAAGAGGCAGCTAGAACTAATATAAAGATCAAAATGTTGTATGTTTCAAATTGATTTATTCTAAAACAAGAAACATCATTTTTGTTTTAAGATCACATTTTTACAAGTAACCCGACTAATATCGATTTTGCACAAGCAGCCGCGGGATATTGATAGTCTTATATAGAGGGGAGTGACTCGCCTCCTCGGCGCGTCGAACCTCATTCACGCTCCTTATCCTATCAAATTTATTAACAAGGGGAAAATGACATATTTAACATTGTCAAAATAACAGCCATGTGTTTACATGAGTGCATAAACACCATGACATTTCTGCTGGTGAATCGCTAGTTGTCTGTCTGAGGAGGGTTTGTAATCTTCATCATAATTTTGGGATCCATGGAGTGCTTTTATGTCAGAAGCCTATTACTTTATTCCTCCCCGAAACCGGTTCTAGCAACCGCTACTACTATACATCAGCCGCGGGGACGTCGTTACCGACTTAAGGAAATCCGGTCACGTTTTTCCCGATTCCCACCCAATCGCAACACAAACCCACAAGGCACGACACTACACTGACGCCGCCGGACTCGGCAGTCGGCGATGGAGCACTTCTCTGGCCGGCGACTGACGCTGAGCGGCAAGACTTTACTCTCCCATTCAAGGCACCCAGTAACCCGAACGCAGCACTAAGTCGACGCTCGGTCTTCGTACGCTTGGGAGATAGCCCTCGTTACTGACGTTGTACGAAACAGTACAAGCAATCTAAATAAAGATGTCTGGGTTGGCCCCCACTTTGCTCACTCATCCACATAGTCCGGTTAAGTTGTAAAAACCAGGAGGCTAGCAATACATCAATCATTAAAAAAATCTTTATTCCATGATTTGGAAACATTTGGCCTTAACATAATCCCAAAACCCAACTTTGAGATAAAGGTAAAACTAAATAACATTACAGAACCTATATTCGTGTAACAAAATTCTATAATTTTATCGTCTCGTTAACTCAGTAGTAACGAATACGCCTAGCAAACAGACGAGGCTCGGGTTCGATTCTTGACAGTGATCTTAAAGTTCATTAAACGTAAATGATTGAATTTCTTATATCTTATGACAACGAACAAGCACATAGACACCAAGGATAATATAGATGAGTTGCCATTCTTTCTTGGAGTTATTAGCTATATTGTGCAAGTGTACCTGCTAGCCCACCTTCTGAACCATGAACATCCTGAACATGACAGTGTCATCATGGTGGCAAGAATAAGTAAAACTGTGGAACTTTTTTTTTCGGAATAAATTTGGAGAAAATGTACTTCAGGATCTTTGTGTTTATTACATTTATTCCGGTATTTAAGTATTTCTAAGCATGTTTATAGTAAGTTAAATGTTGAGAGTGACTAACACTCTCAACATTTAATTTGCTTACTTTGGGGTCTAGGTTTATCTTTATTGTTTTTGTTCCTAGCAACCAAATATTAACTAGGTATATTACCGCCTCAGGAACTAGTATTTCCGGTGCTTCCAGGTCAGTGACACGAGACTGATCATCGCTTTACTGATATATTACTCGACAGGTGAGCGTGATTCGGATGATAGCCGTTAGATGAGAAAGGGAAGGGTGGGCTGGGCGGCTGCTGAAGGGGAGTGGGTCAAGGGCGCGGCTAAATCGGGAGCACTGCACTTGCACGCGGCGGCAACTAGTGGCGTACATATAGGACAGGAAGCGCCATAAGAGATATCTGTTGGTTGCTGTCGTTAACGTGCTGCTGCGCAAAATTGGGCAGTTCAGACTATTTAGCTGATGCTGATTAGATATTGACAAATAAGTAGACGGCTTTTCTACCAAATACGTCACTTTTAAACACTAAAGCTTTCGAACCTGGGGCTAGGATGCTTATAATGAGCAATTTCATACTATTTACCCTACGGTTTTGATTCGAATACTACAGCGCAATTGACATCATGGCTGCAAAAATAGGGAAGGTGGTGAAACAAATCCAAGTGAGTGGTCGTATAACTACCTAGACAGTGTCAACGTGCTAGTGAGAAATACACCAGTAGGTAGACTTGCCTTTCACTAGCTGCTAGAAGGGAATAAAGTGGTGGTTTTGAGAATAAATACGATCCAGTTTAGTTTGGTATTAATACAATTTTAATTGAATTTAAAAATGTGATTATCAATTAAATATATTCGTTTTTTATTTGTGTGATAAAATTAGTTTTAATTTTAAAAAACCAAATAATAACAGTAATAGCTAATGAAGTAAATATGAAGGAATACTAAGTATTTCGTAGCAAAACAAGTGAATGAAAGTACAATCTTGAATCTCAATTTCGTGCAAACTGGAATCGGATATATGTCAGTTTAGGTACTCTTGAACACAATACTAGCAAATTTTTAATATTTAGTTAATAATAAATAAAAGTATTTTTTCACATTCGTTGAACTTTTGGGAACTAAATGTTAATAAACTGACAGTATTGTGTATAAGATTACCTATCTGAAGTAATGTTTCCGATTCAAATTTTCGTGAAATCGAGATTGAAGTAAAACCCTACAGAATCTGAAATCAAAGTCGTGCAACTTGAATTACGTTACTTGTTTGACGATAACTTATGTGTCGACCATATCATTTGTATATTTAACTTGACTACAATAATAATCGACAATATGCTTCGATAATAATCGTCCACTGACGATTCCAAGTTCTCTTATTAAGAAAACTTGAGTGTTTAAGCAAAAAAAATTAAACATGGAAGACATACATTAAGAAAAAGTGCTTACTTTTATGCTTGTCCGACAAAATAATGAGGAATACCCAGCCACATGGGCTGGGTATACCCGTCGTAACGATACTGCTGCTTATCGTAGTCTTACACGGGTATCGAGACTGACTGGTTTGTACTTTGTACCTAAACGGTTTCTTTGCTGAAGACTACTCAGTGTATTATTGTCGTCTTATAAGGTTGGAAGAACGGAATCTTCCAAACTTCAAGGGAACAATTCGCTTGCTTACTGTATAGAGGTGTTGTGTGTGGTTGTTATGTGCATGCAGATAAAAAATAAGATAATGTGTTGCGTGTGTCGGTGCTAAAGACAGCACTCTAGGGAATGTGAAGATTAGGAAAAAATCGAATGTAGCATGTTATATGCTGGATGAAGAGGTTTCAAGTGCATGTGTATAACAGTCATCCCCATATATGTGAAGATAGCTCAGCCGTCTCTATACGTAGTCCGGTCTAGTAATAGTTTACAAAAACACGAAGTAAATCACCTGTGATGTAGCGTAGCGTGCGTCGGCGGTATCCCGCGCGAGTGGGTGCAGCATGAATGGGCGGCGTGTGCGAGCGGCGCGCGAGTACAGCTACTGGGTGGGTCGCTCACGTTCGGTGTTCGCTCGCGGCGGCGTCGCTCCGGGCCGCGCTATCTGGGTCGGCGACGCGGCCGCACTAGGTCAGCGCGAGGCGCGAGGGCGGGCGGAGGGCGGGCGGCGGCGCGCGGCGGTCGATCGGCTCAGTCGCGCCCTGGCCGCGGCCCGCCCTCGCCGCCTGGCACTCGTGCTGAGCCGCGCCCGCGCCGCCCCGCGGCATGGCGCGCGAGCCCGCCCCACTACACCCCGGTATCGACCAGCACGCCGCGGCGCGCGACAACTGACCGCGCTATAAATAAGCGTGCGCGACCCTCACCCACTACCCTCCAAACTGTTTACGATAACGTCCGTCACCGCGCGAGCTGATCCTTCCGCGGTGCGGCGCCAGCCTGCTCGCGTTCGTCGCACGCCGCTCGCCGCCCGCCCGCCTCCGCCCTCGCGTGCTTATTCCTACATACTGCCTATCTGATACATATGTCATACTGACGTTGCGTCATTGTGTTATGATTACTGTTGTTTACTGAGTTAGTTAGGCAGTAACGATGTAAGCGTATGTAATAGTTTCGGACCTGACGGGACAGCGTTCGGGGACTCGATAGAGGAGCACGCGAGAGCCGGGCGAGCGCCGAGCGCCGAGCGTCGGCGCGAGTGCGTGTAGCGGACGCGCCCTTATGTTCTTGTTCGCGTTTCAGTGAATGTATTCAGATGAATGTGGTGCGGTACACGGCTGCAACATAACCCCGACAAGGATATAAACCAGGCCTAGTATAGTGTGATACTGTGCTTATAGTGTAGTGTAGTGCGAGCCCCATGGTGAGTGGCGGGCGCGCGGCCTGACCCGGCACGGCCCGCGTCCCGCCGCGCCAACTTAGGTTAGTATCCCCCTCTAACATTCTATCACTAGTAGGTAGTAGTGACTACCAAAACATAACTATCACCACTATCACTTACCACTACCACCACTCCCTACTACTCTACACAACTGATATTCACTTTAGCTACAAATCCACTCTACATTTTGAGACTTATAAAATATTTACAAAAACCATTTTGAGGGGCCTAAATATTAAAATCAAAGATTTTAGAGTTTAAGGTGTATTTGTTACTTTTTTGAGGGTCTGCCAATGTGTGCAGCATATCTACGTTGTGGTCATGATTGTGTTACGGAGAGCAACGCTCCTCGCTGGGGAAAGCGGAACGCCCGCCACATTGACAAATACATTAGCATCGCGGCTCCCCTGCTCTGAGTCGGCGCACATAGCGAGTCTCCTTTCATACCTCCCTACGCTGTCCAATATGGTTTTGTCCGTTCAAACGCCATGATATTGCAGATTAAACGACGATATAATATTAAAATAATACCAGATTGACCAAATTTTATCAAGCAGTTTGTCAACATATTGGGTTGTTTCACTCAGATGACATATTTGAAAGAATCACGTAGCTTACGAGTCTCTTTTAACTGAAGTGTTACGTGTCCATTTCAGCATTTCGTTCAAGTTAGTTTCGGGTTTGACATTTAAGAACTTTTCGGGTCAGCCGATTAGACATATGACGCCATTATTCTTTTAAGTATTCCTTTTTTACATTTCGCGACTGCTGCGTTGTTGCTATTGCTAGTCACGAATACCGTGAAAACAACTAGATGGTAGAGTTTTGCGATGACGTCTTTGGAATCTGGATTGGTATTTCCACCTTATCAATAAAATAGAGGGCATGCTCCGTTGGCGTGGTCATGTGGAAATAATGGCAGATGAAAGATTGACATAGCAGATATACAATGCAGATATGGATGGATGTAAGTACCCGGGGAGTAGGCCCTTGCTGGGCCCTGTAGTACCGTTTAACGAATAGGGACGATGGAATGGGCTTTGGCTGTAAGGCACTTAAAAATTAGCCCGGGAGGTGAAGCAGCATAGCATGGTGTGACCCCATAAGAGGATAAGGTAGCCGGTATACTTACTTTTGCTCGAGGCTTAACATCCCGGCCTAAGGTTGCAACGCACCTTTACCACCTTTGGTGTTTCTAGGCGGCGTGAATTTCGTAACATCAGGAAATCCGTCTGCTTGTTTGTCTTCCAATACCATGAAAAATCCATAAAACTGTTAAAACTTAACCGACACTGACCAAAAACACAAAACGCGAAATTGATAAGTATCTTGAACCAGTAGACGGTTTTTTAATCAGAGTTTAAATAAGTCGGTCAATCCTATTACACTTATCTTCAATAAATCAGATGTGTTCATTAAGTGAAGGTACAATTTTACCCCATGCAATGGCCATTTTCAGCAGGCCTATGTTCAGCAGTGGACGTCCTATGGCTGAAATGATGATGGCCATTTTTAAACGACTTTGTAAAGTTCTTTGAAATGTTCGACTCCTTATTTTTTTATGTTACGTAATCCATTTCTCTATCACCTTTACTTATTTTGTTTTATATGAAAGACTTAGAATAATAACGTTATTATTCTAAGATGAAAGAGCATAACACCCGACGTGGGTCTTAGGTCTTAGCATCAGTCTAAGGAAAATTCTCAATTTATATGGACTTTGACTATATAATATTTAAATCAAAGTTTCCCTTTCAATCTTGCCAGCACGAGTTTTTATAATTTGTGGTTTGCATATAATTTACTTTTGATGACATTTAAAAATAACCTCGTCATATCAAATTGTCTAACGTCAACATGACATTTTACAGAATATTGGTAATACTTTATTTACATCCCGTAAAATTTAATAATACCGGACTAGATATACCGACTAATTAAAAATATATTCTACAAAATATAATTCAGTGCCATGTACTCTGACTTCAAAAATAAAGTATAACAAAAACTAAAGAAAATGTCTGCTATTATTCTAGATCTTTATAAAAACTATTGACGAAAATTGGTTGGAACAATATATATTCAGCGGTTTCTGAGTTATAAGCACATTTTTAAAAACGAAATGTAATTTTGTCATAAACCATTACTCTGAATAACGTAGTAATTTTGGTGATCGAAAATTAAAGTAGTATTTTGTGTCATCCCGTTAAATATTACCACTCTCAAAATCTATTTTTAATATATAGACATAGATAGATATATAGATAGGGATCCCTAATCTATGTTTACCACTGCGAAATCCTTCAAGGCCAACTTTGACTAAGTCACATAATTTTAATTTTAAAGATAGCCAGCCTGATGCTAAGAGACAATTGTAGGCTATAGTATACACTCATAGATGCCATGATGATCGCTATCTTTAGACCACGAATAGTTAGTTCTGCCGGCTACCCCACTTTTCAGTTCAGGCCACGATAACGATGAGAATTGATGATATACTGTCACTACTGTGAAAAGGTAAGGCTGTGGTGCAATCCGGACGAATCGCATAGCACTTTTCCACGAGTTATGACTGTCTGCTGTTGCAGTTTAGGTCATGATAATGGTGAGCATTGATATACTGTCAAGAAAAGGTAAGACTGTGGTATAATCCGGGCGAGTTACATAGCACTTTTTCACAGCACTATGGCTGCTGCTGTCAGTTGATTTACCTTGAAATCTAAATTAATATATTACCTCTAGGGTACGAAATGTCTATGAAAACATCGTCACTGTTCCTTTCATTGTCTTTACTTCCCTCTTCGAAGGGACTTTCTGGATTCATCCGCTTTCTTGAGTTGATTTCTTGTAAGTTGACATATGGATTCTTGTAAATTGTACAATGTCTCAAAATATGGCATTTACAATTTTTTGTGTCCTGTTTCTATTCTGTACGTACCATGCTAGATAATTTTGAATAATCTTTGCATATTTCAGCTTTTAGATGATTTAGTTGTTAGGAATATTTCCAACAAACAGGCGAGCCGTACACTTCTTTGCTGTCTTATCATAATATAAAAATACATACATTCGAATTGATAATCTCAACTTTTTTTATATCCTGCAAGAACATACGTATCTCTCTTTATTGAAAGTATTTTAGTAAACAAGCAGTAAAATTCTATTTCTTACATTTAGATAAGTCCTACTCAAAATCACCCCTAAGATATTCTTCATAAGATTGTTTATGGCATTGGTATTCTGAGCGTGTTCGATTCGAACTTGGCCGGTTAATTTAATCTGGTAACCTACTTTCGCGTTATTTTAAGCTTTGTTATTTTGATCAAACTTAAAGGATCCAAAACACTTTTACTCATTCATTCATAAAAAAATATAACTTTACGTAATAAATATATCGCATAATTTCAAAATTCAAACACAGAATGGTGGACATTAATTCAAATCTTTGGTGTGTACCTATAGGTGACCAAAATTTCGCTTAACTCTTAAAAAGAAATCCTCAAAAAGTCAGATTCTCAATAAGTCGGATTCTCAAAACTACAGAATCTGTACAGTTTCATACAACTTAATATTTATTTGGATTACCTATTCATTTAGATATTTTCGAAGGAACTGGGTAGTACGGGTGATTGAATAAATACTACGTAATAAGAGGCGGGACTTCCATGGATACATATCAAACCCGAATTTTGTATGAACTTTACTTAAATTGACACATGAAACTTGACAGATAGGTACTTATAACCCCTTTAATTTGAAAGTAAGTCTAAAGGCATTCAGATTTAAGGCAACTAGTGTCATATGATTTAGGTGAATAAAAAACATAGTAAACTTAATTCTTTTATTTTTTTATGTAAATGTTGCGCCAAACTGAGTGCAGTGCCAAGCAATGATTGCAGCTGAGCAATGTACCCTCTTTACAAGCACTCTGAAACGCTCTGAGGAATTGTTTAGTTTGATTCCCGAGTTTCACCTTCGGAAAAGCCCTTCACTTTGATTGTTTTGGTCCAGTGCCGTGCGATTCCGAAGACATTTCTTTACTCCCACTTCACCTTTGTGGTAGCTTATCATTTTTTTTGTAACAAATTAATTCAATAAATAGCGGATCATTTTGTTAGTGGGTATTTTTCAGTCAAATTGAAACTTTTTTCAGATGGGGTTTGTGCTGTCATATTGAAACTTTTTTCAGTTGTTTTTTTTTCTTTTTTGTTTTGTTGTGGTATGTCATTCATGCTGTCATTTCTTTTTGGACGTGCTTCGATTAAAGTAGGTTTATAGGTAGCGAAGCACGTACCGGGCCGCTAGTATGACAATTTAAAATTTTCTTTTGTTCTTTAAGTTATATCTTTTTCGCAAAGATATAATAAAGAGATTGATCTCGATGTTCGATTTTCAATTGATATATTGATCTTTGATAATACTTAAAATAAATAGTTACCTACCATATGAAAAACTTATCATACATCTTTTTAAAATATATAAATTACTAGCTGTTACCTGCAGCGTTGCCCGCGTGGGTAATGGTCCCACAGGAACATATTTTCGGTATAAAAACTACCCTATGTGTTAATCCTAGTAATCCTCTATGTGTGCCAAATTTCATAAAAATCGTTTCATCGGTTTTTACGTGAAGGAATAACAAACAAACATACAACCTTTCGATTTTATAATATTAGTAGGATAATAGCATAGGATGTCACGTTGTTCGTCCACAAAGATTTCATAAACAAAGTAATTCATTCTAATAAAATTTGCTCACCCAGATTTTAATATGATTTACAAACTCCATAAATCGATTTGAGATCGCCTATCGTTTAAATCAAAACTTTAATTTTGAAAACGCAGGTTCCTATATAGTTACCTACTACTTATATGTATATTGATTTCGGCTTCAGATGAGTTATAAAAGTATCCTGACCCAGTCATTTAGCAGCAAAAAATACTTACTGTCTCTTGGTTATTATTACTAGCTGACCCGGCAGACGTTGTTCTGCTATTTTATTAATGTGATTTTAGTAAAAAAATTGGGATGAGTAATTCTCAGACCTATTCAATATGCTCACAAAATTTCATGAGAATCGGTCAAGTCGTTTCGGAGGAGTTCGAGAACGAACATTGTGACACGAGAATTTCATGTATATAAGATATGCATTTGTGCAAGAACCAAATTAATATTCATGGTTTTTCTAACAAATTTTCGTTGAAAGTGTACATTAAGATCTAGGTAGAGGACATTTTTTTGAGTTTTTGCTCCGCTCTTTTGCTTTAGAACTTAGAGGAGGGAACAAATATTATCACTTTCAAACTGTCAAGCTCGACTTTGACAAAAAAGTTTTGGAAACCTCATTATCATTTTTTAAAGACATGTCTATGAATACCCCACCTTTGTAGATATTATGAGGAAGAAAATCGATGTTGAAACTATTAGGGTTCTATTTTGGACATTCAACTACGGAACCTTGAAAACTAATGATAACAAAATCGGGAGATACAGTTTAGTGTTGTACCTACACGATATCTATCATCTCCTTCCATTATCGATTGGACCACTCTACAGGTGTTTATTGCCATACGATATGTTCCCTAAATTCAAAGGGATACGTACATATAGCATTTTATGTAAGAAATAAAAATAGAAAATAAACCACACGGGCTTTATATGAGTCGTATCAAGAGCCTCCGAAACCGGCGTGTTTAAATGAAAAGAGTAATAAATTTGGAATAATGAAATTAATGAATGAAATTAATAAATGTAGCTAGAATAGTCTTCAAGGGTCGTGACATTTGACACTCACCTACCTGTCTTTCCTGTAAGGGACTTGGGGTAATATTTTATTACACAATTTTTATTCGTATATCCACATACGAATAAAAATTTATTCAAAATGTCGAAATGCAGTGTCGAAAGCGTGCATGAGACATCAAGCTAAAAATTGCCTTTGTGGTCTAGCTGTCCATGTATTGGACTTGACTTCATGAGGTCCCGGGTTTGATTTCCGGGTCGGACAAGCAAAAGAAAATGTGGTTTTTCCAATTTTATATTTAAATTTATATATTATAAAATATGTTGCTCGGTATTGGATGTGTGCCCGGTTAGCGATAGCCTTACCACCTATCTCACTGTGGGACTTAGTGACTTCGGCTATTCGTGAATGCCCTGGTTGGACCTCTGCCTACCTCTTCAGGGACATGGACGTGAAGATGCTTTTTTAAGCTAAAAAGTGTGTGATTACGGGGCTTAGACGTGGATGAATGATGGAAAATATAAAGAGATCATGGTAGATGTCGCGAAAGACGTTTAAGTGTTATGGTAGTGTCAAGCTGAATAAGTCAATGAATGTGACGCATGATTGGGCGAGGAGGTGAAAAATCTGTAGTGAAAGAAAGAAATAAGCTTCTCTAAGCTTTGTATCACGTTTATAATTGAACTTAAAACGACAGTATGACAGAATTGAAAAAATAAATAATCCACTACAACAGCTGAACAGAGCACCTCCAAACACATATTGAAAGATAAGATATTACGATGGAAGAAACAGAATGTGCGATTAAAAGTATGAAATATGGTAAATCTCCCAGAGTAGATATGGTTCATGCTGAGATTACCAAATTTGGAGCCTTGCCGTACCGGACCAGTTTCCGAAACTAGCAGAGAACCCGAAGATTTAAAGCATGCAATCATCGTGGCGTTTTAATAAAGGCAAAGGTTCACGCATGGACTACACCAGCTACAAGGCTATCAATTTAGCATCAAAAGCGTACAAAAATAGTCGAAAGGAAGATGTAAAAGATGTCTGTTGGAATGTTGTGGGAGCCTCAGTCTGCAAAATCTGGTGTTTTCACTACGCAACATCGTAAGTATCCGGCTGTTTCTCGAGAAAGAGTTTGATAGTATAGTAATTAGGTCAGACTGAAAGTTACTGGATGCTGACAAATAGGAATAGAAAACAAGTTTTTGATTAATTTCTTACTTTTCTAAGTATAACCTCACTATTTACACATTTTTCCATTTTTTGGAACCATTGTATAAAGTAGTAGGTCCAGTCCAGTAGGAACATTTTCAATGACTTCTTAGAATGCATTTACCGCGAATGAATCGTAAACCTCTGAATTTATTTTTTATTCTTATGAATAAAAAGAAGTCGTAAGGTGCTAAGGTCAGGGCTGTACGGTGAAAGTTATCAAATATGCAATCGTTTCCTTAGCGGAATGTGTGGACGCATTGTCGTGGTGAAGTATGGGATTACAAGCGATACTGTCACATAATATCCAGTTTACCCGAAGAAAAACGCAACCATTTTTTTGCCAGTATACTGATTCTTTTAACTTTTGTTGGCTACGCTTATTATGTAGACTGCCTTTTTTCCGGTTCAAAAAAATTCACCCAGGTTTCGTCACCTGTCCCAGGGTTATAGGCACCCAATGACTCTCCTCCATTACATTTTTCTATAACTTTTACATGTTTTACTCTTGATTCATTCCAATGTCTTATTTAGTACCAATTTGCTGACAAATATTTTTTGTGAGACATAAATAGTTGTAAGGTATCGATATTAATTCAGTCTTTGGATGACCTTCACGTTTATTGTCATGAAGATGATCTCGTCCACGTCTAAGTTCTCCGAATCACGAATATACAGAGCTACGATATCGTGCATGACCAAAGGTCAGTTTAAGTCTCTGGCAATTTTCTGGTTGACTTAAGCCGCTGCAAAAATCGTAAAATATCATCAAGCAAAAATGTAAATTTTGGCTTAATGATGTAATTTCATCATAATTTTCATAAAAAATTTAACAACATAAATTTCTAATTGAAAAACAAATGAGAGTCTCAAAAATTAAAAAGTTATATGTATTCCTAGAGAGTTCCATTTTCAAATTGTGTTATTGTTTTTTTATTGAAGTTATACTTCTTTTGGCGCATAAGGAAACAATTATGAGGGTAAATTTTTACGATGCGCGCGCACACCGTCACAAAAAACCGACATGATGAAGTTAGCTACGAAGTTAGCTATAGATAACATTTTAGTTTTTAAAAAGATTTTTATCTTATTACGCCGAAGTAGAATAACTTCTAACGCGTGTACTTAAATACACACACACTTTTTTTTATTTATTTTAAGTGCCAATTCCAGAAACGTTTAATATGCCCCTTGTATGTAACGAACTTTGGGACATATTACAGAATTATGCGGGTGAAGGGCAACATATCGACATATCGCATTTAATTGATGTTAATATTGACATATAGTTTGTATGTTTTCGGCACGATTGTTTTTCATGGATCTGAACAAATGTCTTCAACTACCTAATCAATTAATGTGGAAATGCGTATGCGTGAGCAAGTAATGTACTGCCTGCTTAGAGCAGATGATAATTTTCTATTTGGGCTCTACCTCATCCTAACTACAAACATTTACTATTGTTTTGAAAGATGTTTTTTAAAGAAAGAGGCCTAGGTTTAAATGCGAAGAAAATCAAGCATATTGTATTTGAAAGAGAAGCAGCTAAAGCATATGTTTTAGTAAATGACGTAGTGCTGGAACAAGTGAATGTAATTGTAAATTTTGGTAGACATTTTAGCAGAGGTGGAAAGTGCATCATGCATGAAGAAATGATACTTGTAGCATTCGCAACAGCGAGATAAAAAAAAAAGATGAATTAAATTCGAAGAAAGAAAAAACCTTATGGTTTTGGTCATGTGGAAAAAATGATGAGTATACATTGCATATTGAGAATATTGATAGATGGAGATACCCGACAATACCTGGGTTGACATTTGACGACCAAACTACAATGATATCAAGAGTCTCCAAAACCAGCAAGTTTGTATAAAGAGTATTGAATGGCACTCGATAATTTCTGCCAACCCTACCGAAAGGGACTTGGCGTGAATATATATTTGTGTAAATGTATAAAAAAATATTAACCGATGCATAAAAATATATTAACATGTTTACTTAAAACACACGACTGTGTCCGTCTATGTGGCACGGACATTCAATTTTTTATGAGTCCCTGAAAGAAGGTAGTTACAAGTTTGCCATGACTGTGTGTGTCCGGATGTAAAATCATAGCTCCTAAATGCACGGAATAATTTGGTGCGTTTTTTTTAAAGTTATATGGTTGTGCGCAACTTTTTAAAAACAGATATTTTTAATTTTGTAACTGCTGATTTGTTTATACTAATGACGATTTCGGCAATTGTAATTTCTTGCCAAACTGTTAAGCACTTTATTGAAAGTAGTCTAAGATGTTTTGAAAATTCGAGTAGGTAAAATTGGTCAGTGCCCACGTGCACGATTTCGTCAAAATCGATTCAGGTGTCAAGGAGTGATCGAGTAATAAACTAACAAACATTAACTTCACAAAATTTTACATCAAAAATAATATAGCTTGTACACATGAAAATAAACAAATTCTTACATTAATTAATTTGTAAAAAAATCATTTATCAGTTATCAAATCCTAGTTAATTGGGAAAAGTAACAAAAATTAACAAGGCTTAAAAATTACTCAATCATGTTTAAGGCTCAGACCAATAAAAAATACTTTATAAGAGTTTAAGGCTAGGATATTCGATCGTTAGCGCGTGACAATTTTGTCAAAAAAACGACGAGTTGTACTCCGGGAGTGCCGGCAGAAGTGAAATTTTGAATATTAACGTTGTGCATTTTTGATATTTTGGAAGGTTAGGGAATAATTTTGTACAAATTGCTTTAATTATCAGTATGAAAGTATTATCATTTATGTAGTAGAATACAATATTCATTTATTGCGCTATCGTACACAAACATGACAACATGAACATTCGCGCAGCGCCCTGCGCCGTCTTACGAATTTTCGATCAGGTCACGTAACCTGATGCGATTTTAGAAATGTTTACCCCTTCCAAAAAAGTGCGCAACACCGCTAAAGAAGTTTACTTACCTACATTACAAAAAAGTCGAGCTATTTTTTTATAATGCAACTTTATTTAACGTTGAGTTTGATAAATTGATAATAATAAAACTTTTAATTTTTTTGAGTCATTAATTAATGTGGCACGCTTATCAAACACATTAAATATTTTTGTCAGAAGAAAACAAAGCATACTATTTCATGGTTTAAAATTTGTTTTCAGTCAGAATTACAATTTTTACAGGTGTTTGGTAAGAGACACACTTGAAGTGTGTGTGTATGTGTGTGTGTGTGTGTGTGTGTGTGTGTGTGTGTGTGTGTATGTGCGTGTGTGTGTGTGTGTAACTTTTACTAGTTGAAAACTAGGAACAGGTCGATATTTTACAATCAACTTGAGTAAAATTAAAATTATCACCGCGACTTTCATATCCAAATATTAAAAATTCCTAAAGCGATTACCAGTTTTCGGGTTAGCAGTTGTTCAATTTTGGAGATCTAGCAAAATCCGTCTCTTGATATATATCCATGAAGTAGAATTAAAGACTAAGATACGAGAAAAATGTGATTATCACCGCCTTTTCGGTAGAGGAGCCGTCTAACTCCAAAGATTACCCGCGGGACTCGAGTTCGAGCATTTAAGCCCATGAACATATATTTATGTTAATTTAAGCACCCAGACCCAGAAATACATGTGTGTCTGAATGTATTTCTGGGTCGTGGTGTTAACATTGAATCCTACATCTATTAAAGTATTTCAATGTTTTAGTATCATTTACTACACCTATAACATTAGAATACAATTTGCTTTTTTTTGTTATAGGAAGGCAAACAAGCAGACGGATTTCCTGATGGTAAAAAATTCACGCCGCCTAGAGACACCAAAGATGGTAATGGT
>NJDC01002825.1:226365-265951 GCA_002245475.1 Calephelis virginiensis | reverse complement strand
GAGAAAAAAATACTGAAGGGCTGAAGCAGTACGATTTACATATGTTTGTCTCTTTCTACGTAACGCCTCAACTTTTCGTGTTACACTTGATTTTACTCCTCATAAAATTTCCATACCGGGCCTTATGTATAATATAATTATATATAATTGTATGATAAACTCCAAAAACCCGACCAAAATTGGTTTAGTATTTTGCATGTGATACTCTAATGGAACAAAAGTAACCGCTTTCTATCAGGTGATCAGTTTGCTCGTTTGCTATAAAGAATAAATAAAAAATAAAAGAATAATTAACTTTAGTAGGCGGTAGAGTTTCGCAGCGACTCGCCCGGATTGGTACCACCGCCTTACCTATTCCTGCCGCCATAACGTCCAATGCTTGCCGTTGACATGTTCCGGTTCGGAGGTAAAGTAGCCGGTAAACTTGCTTTTGCTCGAGGCCTAACATCCCGACCTCAGGTTGGCAACGCACCATTCCCACCTTTGGTGTGTCTAGGCGGCGTGAATTTCTTACCATCAGGAAATCCATCTGCTTGTTTGCCTACCATTATCATAAAAAAAATCACTTCACTGTACAGACACAAAAATTTTATAACTTATAATTAAATAAACTAACCTTTCAAACCTTCCCTTTTATAAATATCAGCAAGGGCACTAAATGTCCCTGAATGGGTGTGCTGATGCCCGACAGCTATAGCTCGGGCCGCCTGGGCCTGTAGCCGAGTCTTCACGAGGAAGAATGGTGTCCCGGCAATGGACCCCATCGCCCCGCCTACTCCTGCAGCGGCTGCTCCAGAAAGAACCAGGGCTCTACCATTCTCATCTGTTATGTAGCCACGTCTTTCTGATATTCGGTATACTCCCAACCTTTTACATAATATATGTAATGTATACATGCTTCACATGTTTAGCTTATAGGTAAACAGCTATAAAACTACATAATAAATAGTGACTTTTTTCTTATGTTATAAGATAGCAAAAAAAGTCCGAGTCTCTACTTTTAGCAATAGTTAATATTTTCAAAAGTGTATTAAAGCGTCACTTTCTACATTCACTGTAATTTAGGTTACATTTGACTTTTCTTGTTGTTCTAAATTCTAATACCTATAATTAAAACACGCTTCTGCTTTTAGGATGATTTATTTTGTCTAGTAATAGATACATTTTTATATTTTCAAGAGCACCACTGTACAGTATTTCGTTAAATCTTGTTCTATACTTTAGCATTGCCTGGAAGAGATCGCTGTCTTGGCAATAAGGCCGCCTTTGTGTATCTTATAATTTAAGTTTTATTTGGCGTATTTGTAATTTCTCTGTATTTGGTGCACAATAAAGAGTTATTGTATTGTAGTATTTCTTATACCGTCGCTTAAAGACACCATAGTCTACTAGATACCCCATCTTCCAGCGTGGAACACGACAATGGCAAGCACTGACGCTTTAGTAGAAAAAATAAATAGGGAGGAAATGTAGTCAGTTTAATGTTCTAACATTATACAATACCCATTTTAGTACCTTTATTTATACCAAAGACTTGAGGAATCGTAATACTTGGGAGAGAAAATGCTTTAAAAAATATGAAATTTTCTTACCTGAAAGTGTTTAAGAAAAACTGGAATCCAAGCATCGCCGGTAGACCATTTTGCAAAGAAATTACGCCTTCCGTCCTAGCGATAACGTACATCCCGTGAGGTACGCTCTTGTAGAAAACTTGATGCTTTCCTTTCGACGCAAGCTCGCCCTGCAACTGCAGGCGCGTTTTCACCACTTCTATTGGATTGGTAAATACCGTGGCGAACATCGCAGACAAGCCTCCCATCGCCATATCTGTGACGTCACGCGTGAGGCCAATTTGTTTTTTTTGGGCCATTTAGGGAATTCTGAAAAATAAATTTCCCAAAATATGTAACTTAAGTCCCTCTGTAGTGTAGCGGTTCGATGTGAACTTGATGAATGAAGCCTTAGGTTCGAACCTCGGGTTGGACGATCATAAGAAAGTGTTTCTTCAATTTTCTTAAAAAAAAACGTTGCCCGGGATAGGATATGTGCCCGTTTGGCAATAGGCTTGCCATCAATTACATTGTTGGACTTAGTGTCTTCGGTTAGTCGTGGGTGTCCCGGCTGTACCTCTACCTACATCCTCGGATATACGGGCGTGAAGATACTTACATAAAGAAGGTATTTAAAGGCTCCCAGTGTTGTTATAAGTCAAATGGTTTGTGTACAAAAAAAGTGGTAAGTGCCATCAAAAGGAATCTTATTTACTTTAATGATATATTTTTTATGATAATGGAAGGCAAACAAGTAGACGGATTTCCTGATGGTAAGAAATTCACGCCGCCTTAAGACACTAAAGGTGGAAATGGTGCGTTGCCAACCTGAGGCCGGGATGTTAGGCCTCGAGCAAAAGTAAGATTACCGGCTACCTTGCCCTCCGAACCGGAACATGCCAACGGCAAGCGTTGGACGTTATGACGGCAGGAATAGATAAGGCGGTGTTACCGATCCGGGCGAGTCGCTGCATAACTCTACCTCCTAGTAGGTTGTCACGGTGTTAGTGACGTTAAGCCTATGCCCGCCTTTTACGACCTGCCTGACAGGAAGGCAGACAGTCTATTTTGCGAAGGAGCCCGAACCAACATGGGGAAAAACTTGCATATTGTAACGTACTTCCGCATATAATAAGGGATAACAAAAAAAACAACTGAGTAAAACAACGTCGTTTATTCATCGAAATATAAATTATTATAAATTTCTAAAAGCTTTTAGTTCTAAAACTATATTGCACAATATCTAAGCCTTTTAACAGATCTCATTAAACACAAATGTCAAAAAATTCAACTACATATGAAACTTAATATATATTTCTAGACAAGTTACACAAATTGAATCTGACTGTGTTATAGGTGTTAGTTAACAATACTAATACATAGAAATACTTAACATATACCAGAATTAGTTGAATAAACACAAAGACCCGGAAATGCAGACACCTAAATATTCATCACTCAAATGCCTGTCCCCGTCGGGAATCGAACCCGAGCCTCGCAAGTTAGGCGTGTACACTAGCCCTTCGACCAACGAGAGGTCAACCATCGCCAGAAAGCGCTCAGAATGCTATGGAGAGAATATCCACTCCCATAATATGTTTTGTAAGCAAAAGCGCTGTATGTTAAAAATAAACTTGTAACGCGATACACAAACAAGATTGACATTGCACAAACTCACTCACTTAAAAACAATTTTAGGGTGAAAACAATAAGTATCTGTAATTTAATTAATTTTCAACATTTAGCTATCTTATCAAAAAATCATAGTATTAAACACTACTGTAAAAGCTTTTCAAGCTTTAAAAACCATTGTTAAATTGCTTTATAATGAAAACAGGCCAATTTTTTTAAAACATTTTCAATTTTCTGTTATTTACCATATATTAAATATTTTTTACGCAATTAAAAAATATTTATAGCTATAAAAATATTTTTTTTACATATCAACGGTTTGACGAGATTTTTTTGATTGAGATTTTTGTGTCAATACAAAAATACATAAATTTTGTAATAGTTTATGCCGTGTGCAAGATTATCTGCTGACTATTATCGCATTCAGCTGTTACCAGAACTAACGACTTAACCCTTACTTTACAAACCAATGTTGCACACAATATGTTCGTTAAGGTTATCTAAGATGGAGAACTCAGTTAAATGAATAAACTGACAACAATTATCCTTTGTAAATGTATTTATGCTACGCATGTATTTTCTTTGGATGAACTTTAAAACACATTTGAATAATTTAATCAATCAATGCCACTTTTCGTTGTAATTTTATAACTCAAGAACGGACTCTACCGGACCTAATAACGGAACCTATCCAAACCAAATGTTTAGGCTTTGTTCGGACTATTTAGTAGATAGTTTATGTGAAGTTTGCATAAAATCGGTCGAGCGGTTCTTCATATTTTATCACATTTTTTTGTAACAAATAAATTGAATAAATGGTGGATCATTTTGTTAATGGGAATTTTTCAGTCTAATTGAAACTTTTTTTTCAAATGGGGATTGTGCTGTAATATAACAATATTGAAACTTTTTTCAGTTGTTTTTTTCTTTTGTTATGTTATGTCATTCATGCGGTCATATACGTAACGAAGCACGTACCGGGCCGCTAGTCATTTATATATAAGTACGCACTATAAAACATGATAGAGATGATGGTCTTAGGATATATGAGATACATTAATGATATTAAGTTCAAAACATTTTTTTATTTATATCAGTTAATATCACAGGATTTTTTTTCCAATTTCCAATATTTAAAGTACTCAATTAATGGAAGGACCATTTATCACTTGCCAAATCAAGCAAAGTAACATCAAATTCGGACACGGTATACGGCACGTAGTAGAGATTTATTCGATTTCAGTGAAGTGGTAACTTTGTTGCGCACTTATTAAACTAATTTTAAGCTATTGTTATCTTCTTTCAACGAAAGTAGTAGACGGAGACCAAACCCATTTAGTGCTGTCAGATCAGTTATGAATGACAATTCTACTGACGTTTAATCTATTCCTCACAAAATGTTGATTAAACACGTCACTAATCGCCGGACTAATCTGATGATAATCTGATATGTCTAAAAATGTCAATGTTAGTTAAGTTTGTGTTTAACAAAATTACCACCATTGTCTTAACTTTAAATAGTCTAAACTTAATTATTTTACACTGCACACTAGAAAAGTTTTGGCACTCGTGTGTATTTGAACTATGAAAAAACATATTGACTAGGCACTACCTACTGATTCTCAACTATAAATAAAATCATTAACTATTTATATTATCAGTTTACTATATCTACTCTTTGGTATACAAGATATACAAACTTTTTAAGTTGTAAGTAGGAAATACTTTCTTCAATGAACCTATTTGAATACATAATTGTAATGGTAATATTATACTGACATCTTAAAAATGTCTTACTAAAGAGGACTGAGACCTCAAAAATACTAATTTTATGATATTTGTCTGCTAACTAGTAACACTAACTAAACTTATTTTATGTTATTGCTATCTCGTTTCAACGCAAGTAATAGAAAAAGACAAATTTATATAGATGTTTAATCCATACCTGGAATTAAGTAGATTAAGAGCCTTACAAGTTGCTATGTCCTGTTAATTTGACATGTCTAAAACCATCTCTTGAGTTTTTATTCCATTTGAAAAGGATAGCAAATATCTAAAATAAGTTGAGACAATGAGTTTTAGAATCAGCAGCAATGTTGTGAGAAATCACAGAACAGGTCCAGGCGATGTTTATAAATAATTTTAAAAGGACCTTTCTCTATAATGATCAAGGCTTACATTTATGAAAAAATCTTTCTAGTGTCACATTTAGAACCATGTCACCATTAATGTTATGCAAACATCTTCGTACAGTTCAGACATTCTAAATTTCAATTTGATAAAACACACATAAAATGTTGGCTGTACAACATCAACTGCTAACTATGTATAAAAATTTGCAAAATGCACTCGCCTATCATATACATTATAATACTGTTAACATTAAGGACCAGTCCGCACTGTGAATATTCACCACGTATTTTTTTTCGTGTGGAAATTTGTATCAGATCTTAAATTTTTTCCGAGCGAATTTTTCGCCACCGGTGCGGATACTTGTATAAGACGTATGTTAAAGCTTTACGAGAAAAAATTCCCAGTGCAGACTAGGCCTAAGTGTTTTATATGAATCATGACTAAAATAAAGTGATTTATTTGATAGACAAAAAAAGCTATTCTAGAATTGCAATCTATCCTTACGACAAATTTGAGGTAGTTATACCAAATGTTTATTCTTTTTCTAAGGTTTTGATTACAGTTAAGAGTAGGTATGGGCAAATACAATAATTATCTAAGCATCAGAGGGTTAACTTATCAAAACCTTTCCATTCGTTATATTATTGAAACTAAAATAAATCAAAATGAAAAAAATATATATTAAAATTAAAATGATATACCTCAATGATATGATGTACAAGTATGTTTCACATGTACAACAAACTTAACACAATGTATACACAGATATTAAACCAAAATCTCGTAAATCAGCGTCGTATGGCGAATGCCAACCAATCGATTAACGAGGTGATCAATATAATGTGTAAACCGATATTAAAACATAAACAAATATTTAGTAAAATGTTTTGTGAATAAATATAAAATGTTTTTTCAAACTCTCTAGAATGGACTGGTTCTGATAGTAAGGCTTTGGAAAAGCAATGGAAAGCACACACACAAATAACATTAATCTAAAAAATCAAATTTGTACTCAAACAATAGTTATATTAAATACTACACTTATTTAATAAATAAGTAATCTCATGTGTAACAGCTGCTTTGTTTTACAACTCAATAATACAAATTATCTAGTTTTCTGTTGATTATACTTTATTAACTACGTACTTTTTAACAAAATATTTTTTTTATTTTTAGTACGTATTTTCACAAATTATTGATATAGCCCTAAAGTAAGCAAATTATTATTCATTGTATTATTGATTGAGCCAATGAATAATTTTAATTTGATGATTTTTTAAATTTCAATAAGCAAATTATTCGTTGCATTATTAAGTGATAGTGAAGTGATAGACGATAGTCAAGAATACAATGAATAATTAATTTGCTTCCCCTTGTCAGAACTTAGACAAGGTCACAAACGTTACTTTTGTAGATACAGTATTTTAAGTACTTTTTGCCCTGATCCTTACATTAGTCTGATATTTAATCTTGTGTATAATCCGGCAAGCAAAAATTTAATTGGGAATCATTTTACAAATAATTATTTTATGTAACATTAGCGTCTATGATCAGCTTTTTGCATTTTTTTACATTAAATTATAATTAACAAATTATAGATAATATTGTCTAATCAATATATTGTATTACATGCTACGTAATATATAAAAACTAATTATCATTTCCCTTGGCCATCGCGTCACGTCTGAACGGATAGACCGACATTATTTTTTTTGTGTTATTTATTTTGAGAAGCAGAATCATATAAAAAAAATACATTTAGTTTGGACCGGACAGCGTCTGTCGGCTCACGTAGTGTTTAATTAATATTTATAAATATAAAATATTTGACTAGGGAGGGAAACATATTTAAAAATAATATAACAAATATTATAATGCATATAACAAAATATATCAACAGAATGTATAAATAGATAAAAAACTATATTCATTCAAAAGAAACACAGCTTCATAAAATTTAATTCTAAAAATTTTACTAAATGTTCTTTAAAATGTATAAAATTTACTACAACGTTTCTACTTTAAGAGATTTTTGTAAATCTTTTAACATATCCCAAAATACCAACAACAATACTGTGTGCGGCGCTTGTCTTAAGTAAGAAGGTCCAAAGCCTTTGTAAAACGCAAGTAGGCCTTCTGTTCGGGTGATTTTCTTAGCGCAATCTACAATGCCAGTGTAAAGTACTCCTCGGCCATTAGCGTCGACTTCTGTAACAAACAATAAACGAGAAATTGTAGTACATAATATGTGTATACATATACCAGTACTATCAATTACTACTACTACTTTAGTAGGTTGTAGGATGTAAGCGGGTCCTGAGTTCTAACCTTAACCGCTCTAATAAGTTCTTCTTTAAGATGGCTTAGTTAAAGTCCATGAGATATCGGAATAAAAAAAGTAAATATCTTCACGCCCGTATCTCCGAAGAAGTAGGGAGTTGCAACCAGGGCACTTAAGTCCTACGATGTGATTGATGGCAAACCTATCGCCAACCGGGCACTTATCCAATCCCGGGCATCGTTGTTTTTTTATTAGAAAACGGAAAACCACATTTTAAGTTGCCCCACCCGGAAATCAAACCCGAGACTTCATGTAGTCGACGTCAACACAGGATAACTAGATCATAGAGGCGACATGTCCTAAATGGAGATAAACAATATCTTGTCTATGTCTAAAAAATTTGAAGTTTATCGGAAACATATATCATCTCCGTGATATGATATTTTCATGTTTAGACTATAGATAAACATATTTTTCACACGACCGTCGTCAAGTGGCCTTTTACACACATTTAATAATTTGATTAATTAAGTTACGCATAGATAAGATAATGTATGACCGAGTTTAGTAACCGTTTATATAGTCACATATATTATCTAATAATATATATTAAGCTTATGAATTTCCTTATTTTTTCTATATTCGTCTGGTTTTATAATTCGTTATATCAGATATCAGAAAACGGTTGTCTTCTACCATAAGGAGCACCGCCTGCTCTCGCCTATAGACATGATATACATATGTTACTGGTGATTTGCTGTTTTATGAACGGGATCTTAGGCCATGTGTGCTATATTACCTGCTACCCTTCCGTCCAGCACGGATCACGACATGACGAGCACTGGCGCTATGTCGGTAAAATATAAAGCGGTACGCTTTCGGGCGAGCTGTACAACTTTTATTATAGTAGATATTGGTAAGAACAGCTTTAGTAAAATATTCGATAATTTTGACACCTACATACTCGTATTAAATGTTGTGTACAGTAGTACTATTTAAATTAGGCGCTTCGATTATATTCGTCAAGTTTCGGAAATCCAAATGTATTTTAAAGATATCTATCTATAGTTGTTATTACTTCCTACTAATATTATATATGCGAAAGTTTGTAAGGATGTGTGTATATTTGTTACTCATTCATGCTCGAATGGCTGAACGGATTTGTCTGAAGTTTGGAACACAGCTAGATTGTGACCTGGATTAACATATAGCTTTAAGCTTAACTTTTAATCCAGATCGCAAAACGGGTTACTGTGGAAAAGCGAGCGAAGCCGCAGGCAACAGCGAGTGATTAATAATATAATTTCGCTTAAATTTTGATTAGGTCAGCCAATTTAAAAATAAAGGTATGAAGTGTAAAAAGAGTAAAAAGTGTCAAGCCGAAGCGCATAATTTAAATATGTAGTACTATTGTACAACAACGTCAATATTAACGTAACGCACACGTCACGGATGACCAACTCATAGTTCTATCATGAATTGTATCAATTAAATTATTATCGTTGACACGAATTGGAATAATTTGATAAAATGGTCTTTGAACGTAAAGTCTACCAGCTACCATACCTACCAGGCCGGAACATGACACGGTCGTAATGACGGTAGGAATAGGTAAGGCGGTGGATCCCTACTTGAACAATTGCAGCATCACACTCGACCACCAGTGGTCTTGTTGGTAATGACCAATATAACCTTTGCTCCCCTCTTACGAGCTGCTTGACAGGCAGATGGTCTATTCTCCACAGTAGACCTTGACCGTAACGGGGAAAATATAGCTTTATATTTATTTACTTTCAATGAGTTAATTTATTTGCTAGTTAAGTACTAAAATACTGACCTTGGTTATAAAGACGCGTCATAATAACATCCATGGGAGTGAGGGTAAAAGTCTTCACTATTGCGCCGATGTTGCTGGCCATGAATGCAGACATGTACTTTGACTGTTGAAAGATGTCATTATTATCCATCCACTCTTTACATCTGAAAGTCAAATAAACTACTTAAAAAGAATGATATGCCTGCTCACAGTGTAAACATAAAGTTATATGTGTGTCAACATACTAAAAGTTGCCCACGGAAATACCCGCATGTTAAAGTTATTTTACCCACTTCTGTATTGGGACTATAATAATATCCATATTACAAATGTGAATGTCTGTGTCGTCTGTTACATTTTAACGGCTAAGTCGGCGAACGCCGTCGGTTTAGTCGTTTTGATGGAATTGAAATTGAATAAAGTCCAAGATCTAAGTACAAACACAGTGTTTTTTAATAAAAAAATAAATCCCAAAGTACTAAACTGGGGGATGAAAGATTCTACACTCAGGATGTCAAGGGTAGGCACCTAGTTTTACATTTATTGCAGTAAACATTTATTTTATTGCAGTAATTTTCAAGCAATATATGCTTGGTTTGGATTTCATTTATACTGGTTTATAGTTAAAATAGCTTTAGATAATATTTATCGTTAAAATATAGCCATCCGGCAAACGTTTTGCAAGCATGGTTTATAATTATTTGTAGCACCTTGAATGTAAATCATAATGCAGAATAATTACAACAATAAAGAGTGCTTCAGTATGACTAAATTACACCATTTTGACTTATTATTTATTTAGAATTTTATAGGGTTAATACTATCTAATATTTAAACATCTTGTCAACATCTTGTTGTAACAATCATTGTTATCTTCTGAAGTAATTGAGCTTATGGTAAATAGTCATTGTAGAATGTTTCAGTTACATTATTCATTATTGGTCTGATAATACCTCATATTTTCTCAGCTACTAAATATGTTAATGTTATTCAAACAATAGATAAAAATTGTTTTTTTTTAAAGTAAGTTTATTTTGTAAAGGAATAGCATGAAACAAATGAATGATCAGAGAATGATGATGAATGAAAAGCAGACTTTGTTGCCGATTAAAGGGACATTATTGCAATCTTGCTGTACTACATTGTAGAGTAGCAAATAGCAATTGTCATAAACCTTGTATTGGGAACTAACATATTCAAAAATGACTGAATGAAAATCAAAGAAAAAATCACCAGCCTTGCATGTGGAAGTATTTTTTTGTATAGAAACTGGAACTTAACTGCCAAAAATGCTTATAAAAAAATCAGGGTCTCAACAAGGAGAATTTTGCAAATAGAGCTTGCTTAATCTGAATTTGACACTTGCAACAATGTTGGGTGTCTTTTTAAGTCTATCTGTTATCTTATCTATAGGTTTCAAAACCGTAATCAATAATAATTACAATCAATTAAAAACAATCTTAATACTTACACCGAATATGAGGCAATTTGAGAAGCAGATCCAATAGAATTCCTTAGCATCATCCCATGCGCTCCTCTCCAAAGTCCAAAAAATCCATTCTTCTTATATATTTTTCTCAGAGCATAAACAGCTCCTTTGTGGGCATGCTGAGTACCAACAGCAATCCTCTTTGATGAATAAGACATTAATTGTGTCTTTATCAATTGCAATGGGCTACCACACATGCCACCAGCCATCCCAGCTATGGAACCAAACAAGAGACTGTTGAGGAATTTGGTGTTCTCCTTTTCATCACGTAGCAAACCATAATTATCAGCCTGCTGGTAGATGCCTAACCTAAAAGTATTTAAATAAACAGTCTACTGATAACATGAGCATAACATGAAGTTAAGTACATTTGCATAATGTTTACAAGTAATATTAAGAAGCATAAAATAGATCAGAATCTTGCATGACATATTAAAAGTTTATTATTAAATGTTACATAACAAAATATTCCAAAGCACAATAACATACAGATGGTTAACAAATCAAAGTAATGTTGAGTTATTCAATACCTAAAAATGTTTTTTTTTTCTACAAATTATTTAATTTTTTTTAACCAAGATCTTTTCATTAAGCTTTAAATAGTTAGAGGTAAACATAATATATAGCAAAATAGCTTACCTTACACCATTCACAACTAATTGAAACCACAGAGCAGGTACAAGTCCTTGTTGGAGAGCCACTAGTCCGTCATGTTTCACTATAGTGTACATAGCATGTGGTATATTCTTATAATATACTGCATGCTGACCTCTCGCACGAAGTTCTCCTTGCAATTGCATGCGAGTCTTAATGACATCAAACGGATTACTAAAGAAACCAGCACCAACACCAGCAACGCCTCCAATAATGAAATCCATTTCTCTACGAAATACAGTTTGCTTAACCGTCCATTTATTTATACTTTAGATTCAGGTTACTTTTATTACTTCACAAACTGATATTAGTGAATTAACTCCGCATTGTTTATTAATTTGTTAATATTTTTTGTTTTAAAACAGGCTTAAACAATAATTTTAGTACAATATTATTCATATTATTTATAAAACAATTATTTATTATTAGTATTGTTTAAAGCAATAGACAACTCAGAATCTAATTTAATAGATTCTCAAAAAAAAATTAATGCTGTTAATTTAATATTTTTACTACTTTTTTATAAAATTAATTTATGAGTTACAAGTTTTTAAATGATTTGAATTATCAGGTACCTATATTAATAAGATCTAGCTAAAAACTACAATGTACAATGTAAACTTTAATGAAGACTAATTTAAATTGAAGATATTATGCAGTAGGCATTAAATTAAAAATAATTTAGCACAAAAATGAATACAAACCAGTCATATCAAGTACCTGCTGGTTTTAATGAAAGTTATATACAAGAGTTATAGGCATTGATAAAAATAGTATGAGAAAAATAAATAACATTATGATAGATGTACATTCAATTTATTGTTAAGCGATAAATTTATTTTTAACAAATATTTACTTACCTATAAGTTTTCTTTCATAAATACGAATGGATATTCATTTTCATACAATTACTATCCGCAAATGGTTGTTAAAACTACTACCTATCTACATTGCGCCTTACGGAATACTGGAGATTCAAGGATAATCTTGTAAAATTGAATCGGTATCATCGGTATTTTTTACTTTGTTGCAGGATCCTGTTTCTCGTATAGACGTATTTTCGCACTTAACACATACAAAATGTTTGCATGTGGGTGTGCTGATATAGGCTGCACTACCAAAAAAATAATATACATACCTACAAGTGTTATTAAAATATTGTTATTTATAATATATACGTTATATTTTAATGAATAGCTCATTAAACAATTAATTAGGGAATTGCTGATTTTTCATATTATTTATTTGAAATAACCGGTCACACTGGCCTGCGAGTTTGTTAGAAATCCGAAGCCGCCATTATTATAAATACGAGTACATTAATTGATTCGTGACGATATTTTGTGTTAAGTGAGTTGTGATTTCGTCGCATCATTCCTATTTAAAGATTACGGTGTTTTTACTGGTTTCAAGTGTTTATATTTTTTAAAAAGGACGTTCGACGTATTAAAGTTACGCCTGGAAACTTTTTAGGTTAACTTGCTAGTGATTTTTAGAAAATAGTGAAATTGGTGAATTTTGTTTAAAATGTCCGTAAACGATTATAAAAAATGCCAAATGAAGACATGAATGTGATTTATAACAGTTTTCTCAACCTATTCTTACTGTTTTCTTGCATTTGCATCAAAAACAACTATTGATGAAATGTAAAAAATTAAGAATTAAAATGTGAAGAAACAATTTCTGTTTTACTTGTTATTTTCTATGCATGTTATAATTGCCTTATTTGATAAGAAATTGAGTTGCCCCTAAAATTTCTAATTATTGTAATGTTATTGTACCCTTTGCGTTTATAAGTGTTTTTTGTAAGTTGAATAAACGATTTTGAGTTTTTTAAATTTTAGTGGCAATTTGTTTTTTTTTTATCAACAAATTAAAAAGTAATTAAATATTAAATATAAAAAAAACCCGTTCCTAATAGTTTTCGTTTGATATACCTACGGGGCGCCACTGTCTCGTAGCTGTGTAAGGCTATGGTTGCATTTATTGTATATGTAGATACAGTTCTTCTCTGTGAGTAATATTGTTCTGTGCTTTGTTGTTTCGTAATAAATTCTCCAAAAACGTTGTGACACTGACATCTACCTGACAAGTGACAAATGACAATTGCTTATATTGACATAAACCAGCTGATTTGAAAACGTTCAGAAACATTACATGTCTTTCAGTTATGTTTCTAAACATTGAATATTTTAAAAGCCTAAGACCCAAGTGCATCCAAGTATTTTTTCGTGTTTGAGTTTGAAAGCCTGGGTTAAATGTTAAGTAGGTAAGTACCTACATAATATCTTAGACCAGTAAATATAATTTTTATTCTTCATTACGATAATTTTCTAATAGGCTTTTACAGGGCCGTCTTAGACTATACTGGGGCCCTTGGGCGCACAAAACCATGGGGCCCTTTTGGAATGTAAAGCTTTACAATTTTTTCCCCTATGATCTGCTTTATTATGTGTAATACTATACATTATAAAATAGTATATCATTAATTATACATCATTATCATTAGTATGCTGCTATTTTAGATGATTTTAGTTTTTTAGTTTTTATTTTTAGTTTCTTTTAAATTTCTGTTTAGCAAATTCTTCTACTAAATCCTTAAACTCAATGTTCTGAAGAATATCACCTATCACTTTCTATACTTATAATTGACAAAATTACTTAGTCGTTAAAAAAACTTAGTGCAAAAGTTTCTTCTAATTACTCAGATTTTAGCAAGTAATGTAAGGCTGAGATATTTAAATCCGCTGATGATTCGGTGATATCTTTTAAATATTGACTAAAATAAAAACATTCGATTTTAAGCTCATTTGCAGTAATGTCTTTATGACAAAATTCCGCAAATTCTTGCATTTTTTGGCCAATTCATCAAATTTTATTGTTGTTAATTGACAAAGAAAACTAAATCAACTGTCAATTTCTTGGTATGCTGTCGCAATTGTTATCTAGCGGTACGGTGTCGGACTTGAATTCTTGAAGTCCAACACAAGAAATTAGAAAGTATATCGTTTCAATTTTCTAATAAATATAATTATAATAAACTAGCTATGCTCGTGACTTCATCCGCGTGGAATAATTATTTTGGGCATAATTTAAAAGAGAGACAAATACTGTTGCGGACATTTTTTAGATCATTTCAAGAGAAATAATTATTATATACATATATTTTTGGTATCTTGAACCGTTTTTGCAGCGCATGCAACGGAAGCCCTCAAGCATGAATAATTTTCCCCGTTTTTTTAACATTTCTTCGCTCTTAATAGTTGCAGCGTGATGTTATATAGAATAAAGCCTTCCTCGATAAATGGTCTATTCAACACAAAAATAATTTTTCAGTTCGAACCAGTAGTTCCTGAGATTAGCGCGTTCAAACAAACAAACTCTTTAGCTTTATATATTAGTATACCTAGATGTAATTGTACACGATTGGCAGTAGGTTTTCCACCTATCATACTGTGGGACATAATATCATCGCCTAGTCGTGGGTGCCCTGGACTAAAATATTTTGAGGTTAAATCATAAATGTGAGAAAAACTTCTCAGGAGGCCTCTTGGGGCCCCCTGAGTATGGGGGCCCTGGGCACAGGCCCCGCATGCCCTTATGGTAAAGACGGTATTGGGCTTTTAGTGTAAACATTTCTCAAAAAATATTTTAGAATATTAACTATTTCTTTACAAACCATAATCTTTATTTAAGTATACTTACATACTTACTTACCTTTAATTATCTACATAATATTGCTTGGGACATACCTACTTGGAACTCTTGCTAGGAATATTAGGCCCTAATACTGTTAATACTTCAAAGGTTTGGCCCGAAGAAGGTGTCAAACTTTAAAGGTAGTTCCATGCTTTTATTATGTTATAATAAAAGGCTTATATTATAATATTATAGTACAACATTTTGTCTTTGTTTGATATTTGACCGCCTCTCTGGTCGAGTGGCTAGCGTTCACGCCTAACTACATCGACCAACCGCGAGGCTCGGGTTCGATTCTTGACGGTGGCAGGCATTTGTGTGATGAACATTTAGATGTCTGTATTTTCCGGGTCTGGGTGTTTATTAGATATATTCTGGTATCTCTTTAAATATTTATATTTACATATTAGTATCGTTGACTAACACTCATAACACAAGCATATAATTTGCTTACTTTGGGGTTTAGATTCAATTTGTGTAACTTGTCCAGGAATTATTTATTTAATCAAAATTGAAATCACAATAAGTTCACTCCTCCTGATTTGTAGCAAAACGCTCAGTTGCTCTAATTTCATGTATAGAAATACCTGAATTACTTAGTGTAAATTACTTATAAGATGCCATTCCTTTTCACAACTGAATACTAAATTATTGTAGTTATGTTAATAAAAATCTATAAATTATTAGATATATCTTACTTTACAAAAAGCAAAGAAGTTGAGGACTACTAAATCGTAGAACTAACCAACGTCGCATAAACATGTCGGTTAGTCAGAGGGTTTATTAGCTCTTGTACTTATAGGTAATATTAACTAAACTATAGCTTTTGCTTGATGCTTTGCCCGCGTTTTCACAGGAACCCAGTTTGCAATCGCGATCAAAAGTAGCCTATGTGTTAATTTAGGTCACAATATATCTGTGTTCCAAATTTCAGATAAATCCGTTTAGTCATTCGAGCGTAAAAGAGTAACAAATATCCATACATACATACTCACAAACTTTCGCATTTATAATATTAGTAGGATTATAAATAAGACGAGTGAAAAAGATACTAAAAATCAAAACTGATGATTTAATAGTCCAAAATTCAGACGACTGTTTGACTAAACTCTGTCTAAAATTGACATTCAACCCATGAATGACGTGTCAGTGTGTTTATTGATCAAGTCAGTGTATTAAGACAGAGCCCTCCTGGTATATTATTATTCTCCATATATTCCTAACTAGTTTGCGAGAGCGTCTTTGGACAGAGCTTAGCAAAACAGGTGTTACTCTTTGCACGTGTTTAATGAGTGCTTATTTTTTTGTAGCAGGTATGACCAAAGAGTAGGTATAATAATACAGGACGGTATGACGAATAATATGTAATTATCTTTGAATTCATGGAATATAGATGTACGTCGGTACAGTATGACCTACTTATCTGTTCAATAGACAGGGGTGTTTACCATAAGCTCTTAAAACGGTATTATTTCAATACCAATTGTTGAAATTGTTGTTGTTTGGAATTAAAATACAACCTTAAGCCTTAAAAGGGCGGTCATTTAGCAACATAGAAATAATACTTCTATAAGCGTTCAAGGTGGGGCCCCAGCCCCCAGGTGTTGTACATACAGGTATATTATTTTTACACCCTGGAGGCTGATTCCGTATCTTTTAGTGATGATCACGGAGTTTAGTGTACCTACATCAAATAGCTGTCAAATTACTTGTTTTATATTTGCTATCTCCTGTGACCAACAGAAATTCGATGAAGATAGCAAATACAAAATACGTTACGTTTTGAGTTCCTCTTAATTAACCCTATCATTTGATACCCATATTGTAGAAGTGCATTAAACTTCTAATACTATGCTGCCAGCTTAGATGGTCCGCCATATTGGACATAAAATGGTATGTTATTCTTATTTACTTTATTATTTATTTTTAGAAGCTTTTTAAGTATGCGAGTAGCATACATTTAAAGGTTTTAAAAGTAAGTAACATTTGTGCTTCAGCTACACCATAGCACGTTTACTTGGCATGTCTTCAGATAAGATGAAAGACGTTTACCCTGATTTGTTTATTTGTTACACTTCACGCTACTTAAACATTCATCATTTAACTTTGTACACAATATGTTCTTCGAGGTATCAAAAGTAACTTAACCACGGGTAAAAGTTAATCCTAAATAAATGTGAACCCATCGTCATTCGCATACGAGTATTGCCTCAACATTTGCGTGTAATACTTAGGTCTGTTTAGATCGATATTTGGGTGACCGTAAGTAGACTACAAGATTCTTTAACGGATCTGCACCTAATCTGATCAGGGCAGTTGGACAAATTTGCTAAATTTCTCCATTGTTTGGTACAAAGGTATTTTTATTTTAGCACTTGCTCTATGCTTGGGTTAAACTTCTACAAAATTTAAAAAAAGAAAAGATGTCGGCCCAAACGGGATTTGAACCTGCACCCTTTCGTCTCAAGCCGACGAATGTTCTAATCTTTTGAACTACTAAAGATTCAAAGACAGGTTTAAATCCTGTCTGTTGCAATATTTTTTTTAAATTTGTAGATATGTAATTAATCGATTCTTAATACGAGTAATTAATGTGCACAGTTTTCAATTCAACTGGATATTTCAATATAGGTGAAAATCACCTGATATATCCAGCTAATTCAAGTGATTATTTGTAGCTTGTAAATAGGCATACAAAAATAGTAGAAAAAAAACATTTAATCGAAGAGGTACCTATTAAGTTGATGGGCGGATATGAGTCTTATTAACCTTAAGCTTTGATGGGATTATATAATAATTTAAATAATACATATTATATGATTGTACGTAGATACCAATGTATTTACGTTCATGGATTGTAGACTACCTACGAGTATTTATATAATTTGCTGTTTATGATAAGATTTAATAAAGGTTTTTTAAGGCGTATGAGACTGTGTAACTAGTTTTAGGTATTTATTTTTTCTTTGAGGTTTATAATATGTCAATTCATTGTCATTTCGATTTGTCTATCAAAATTATGTGTGTATCAAACTTACTATTTTAATTTATACATTAATACAAAATCTTAAATACAGGCATATTATGGCTGTTTCAAATGCAATGTTTCTTTTCGAAGTCGTAGTAGAGCATGTTAAAAGTTTCGTAGAAAGTCGACACCTTATAATAAAAAGCGACTTCGCAGACATATTTTCTCTTGAATTAAAAGATCCTAAGCAAATGTATATAGTTATTCCTGAACCACCGCCTTTACCACCAGAAACAGGAAAAAAGGGTAAAAAAAAGAAACCACCGAAACCTAAAAAGAAAAAAAAGGGCAATGTTGAGGAACCTCCGCCAGAACCAGTGATACAATCGGGTCAATCTGTATTATTTTCTAGTAATGCAGAATTTCTTATACAAAATATGAAAAAATGTCCATTGGAGCTATCCTTGTGGAGTAAAGAAGACAACTTAACATACATTGGTACCAATTCCATACCATGGGATCCAGTTTTCTTAACTTATCTACAAAAGATATATAACTGTGAAGAACCGCAATCTGTTACTGTTAATGATGAATATAATATATTTGAAGAGGGCACAGCAAAGCTTATGGCAAAAATTGGCTTACAAGTAAAACTTTCATACTTGACCCACAAAATAACAACTGCGTTTAGAACACTTACAGAAGATCCTACAGTACGGAAAGTTTTGTATACAGGAATGAATTCAAAAACAACATCATATATGTGTACAATGAAAACGACTGATGAAGATTTCGAAGAAAACTGTAATAAGATTGCAAACAACTTTGTGATAGACAAACCTAAGCCTAAGATTGCATATGCTGATTATAAAAATGCACCCGGTGCTAATCTTACTTTCTTCAATGAGGGAGATTACTGTTGTATGAGCCATGCTGACAAGCCACCAGAATCTATTTACAAATCTCCAGAGACATGTCCTGATATTGACTTCATTGTTGATTACGTCAGAAAAATAATTGTTTCTTGTAATGACAATATGAGAATGCTAACACCACGTCCAACGATAAAACCAAGAGTAAAAGCAACAGATATTGATAGACTTTGCTATTGTCAAGAAGCAAATTGGCCGGAAACTAGAATTGCCGAAAGATTCAAAAAAGAAGTGCAATCAGACCCTTGTCCAAAATGTATCAATGCTGGAAATAAACCTGAAGGAATTGGTGCTACATTTGACATTGCTAATATCAGAGGTCCTTGTGGTAGACCTGATTGTAGAATTGCACGGGACATGAGGGCTTACATTGAAAATCTCGTAGAAGAAGATGCTAAAGAAATAAACATTGATGAGATTTTTGGTCCATGTGGTAGTACAGATTGTATTATTGCGGAAAAAATAAAAAAAATCCTGCGTCACGAAGGCGAGTTCAATCAGGGTTCAACTTTGGAAGGTCTGTCTACACAATGTGCATGTGTGAAACGATTCCAAGATTCAATCACGACGAAGGAATTTTGCGATTCTTTATGCACCAAGAGTTGTGAAGATAGTGACAGTGATCGCAGTGATTGTAAAGGTAAACAATGTCCATTCAGAACAGAAGAAAGAGATGCCGTCACTCCCAAAAATAAAGCCGTACATCAAGTTTATAATGTCTATTACTTCACCGTGGAACATGATTTTGATAAATCTAGCTCAGGAACATCTTCACCGAAATCGTCCAAATACCAGCATTGCTCTACAGATTGTCCTAGTTCGAGACTTTCTGAAAAGACGTCATGCTCAAAAAGTGTATGTTCTACATTACCAGATAAGAGATCTCTTAAGGAAGAAATTAAATGTCAAAACTCAACTTGCACTGGAAAAAATATCGATTATTCTTCTAGTCCTGCTGATAGCGATATTCTTATAAAAATGGATGATATCCAAAACCCATGTTGTGTAAAGACATGTGAAGTTTCGGAAAAAGTAAAAGATTTTATAGTAGATGGAATAAAAAACAAGAACAATAAAAAAACAAATGACGATCCATGTTATTGCGACTGTGAATGTACATTTAATTTTACTAAAAATACAACTTATTGTGCTGTGTGCGGTGGTTATGAATGTTTGGGAGAGGACGTTAAGCAAATGGCTGAATATGCTAAGCCACACCCTTGTCCTATTTATAATAAACTATATGACAAAAAATATATAAAAGTACAAAGTCCTTGGCCAGAAGAAATTGATAAGAAGCCAAAACCGCCACCTGATACACCCAGTGTCAAAAGTACACGTACTACGATTTCTAAATTTGGTCCGGGACTGACGAACCATACAACTAATACGCGAACCACAGAAAAGACAGATAAAAGATATAAAGACGACTCTCACAAATCAAAGAAAACTGTTCCCATCAAAAAAACAGTTGGAAAGTTTACCGCTAATGTTGAACAAACTCGTACGTATTTGTACTTATTTAAGATTTATTACAAAATCGTAAAAAATATTGTTATTTGTACGTTAAAAGTACTTATTCTGCAAAAAGAATTAGGTAAAAAAGTTTTCTCACACCCATACTTCGAAGAGGTAAGCCGAGGTACAACCAGGGCACCCAGGACTTAGTGAAGGCGCTATAGACTAGACACTAGTATATATCCAATCCCGGGTAATGTTGTTTTGTTGTTTGACCCGTGATTGAACTCGGGACCTTTACGGAGCTTCAAGTCAAGTCCTTCACCGGACCGTAAGACTACAGAGGCGTAGTAGATAGGTATAGCAAAGGTTACTTGCGAGGGTCTATTCTGAACCAAATAATATACATTTTTGGATTGTTTTTGTTTTACATAACACAACTAGGCATATATCAATTTTGATTGGACTTTAACAAATTCAAGATTTGAAGAATAGTGTTTCAACTTATAATATGGGTTTAAAGAAGTGGAAATTCAGTCCAGTACTTGCGGAGATATTTTAACATTTACAAGAAAATATTTTTACTTATTTTTAAACAATGTTCCTCGAGTATGTTATATAAATGATGTTATATAAATGTTAATAATGTTAAAAAAGACTAAAATGTTAGCTCTAAATGTCATTTAATTTATTCAATCTGGCTAAAAAAATAATTCGCTATAATTATAACTACAATGTAATATGTTTTATGAAAATAACTGGCTGATCCAAAAGATTGTTCTGCTATATTTTTAACCAGCGACCCGCCCCGACTTCGCACGGGTATATAATATACATATAAACCTTCCTCTTTAAACACTTTATCTATTAAAAAAAACCGCATCAAAGTCCGTTCCGTAATTTTAAAGACATACAAAAGGACATAGGGACAGAGAACGCGACTTTGTTTTATACTATGTGGTACATACATACATACATACATACATATCTTCACGCCAAGTCCCTTACGAGATAGGCAGAGAGTATCGAGTGCCAGTATATAATCTATACTATGTAGTGATGTGATTTTAGTAAAAAAAATGGGGTGAGTTGCCCTCATCACTTAGGGGTATGAAAAATAGACGTTGGCCGATTCTCAGACCTACTCAACATGTTCAAGATGTTGCGGAGGAGTAAGGGAACGAACATTGTGAACCCAGAATATTGTATAATATAAAATTGATAGACTTATTTACATAAAACATATTACTTTTTTCATAGTATATACTCTATAGAGTATTTTCTGTAAATACTTCGAGCAAATAATTTATTAACTCCTGCCGCCATCATATTATGCTGGCTACTGTCGTATTACAGTACTTTGAAAGTATTTTACGGGGGTCAGATATTTCGTTTGCTTATTGTACATAACAATTTTCGACTACATTGTTTTCCTTTAGGTGATTTGCGACTTTCGTGTTACTGCGTTGGGCTATTACCTATAAAAAAGAAAATATAATAAGGTTACTTGAGCTTTGCAATGGCTAATAGTAAATCCTAAGCGCTGTAGAATCAGAGTACTTGGGCATACGTCTTCATTATATGGCAGTTATACGTTAGGCGTGTTATTAATAAACATAGAGTCCAGTACTTCAAGGTTTAAACTGACCTAATAATTCTTATTAAACTGTAACACTCCACTTAAAAGTTGGAGTACTTTACGTTTAACAATAATATGGTAGAGGTTATGTTTTTTAATTTTCAATTTCTTTATTTTTAGAAGCGCAACAAGCTGTCGAAAAGCCTCCAGAAACTAAATATCCATATCCCCCCGTTCCTAAAAATATGGGGTGGAATTGGGTCGCGGAAGACATACCTGGCATGAAAGTAAGTTACAATATGCAAGTTTTTCCCCATGTTGGTCCGTGTTCCTTTTGCATAATAGACCATCAGCCGTCTTGCCAGGGAACTTGTAAAAAGGGAGCATAGAATAACCGTCACTAACACCCTGACATCTGGCTATACAATTTCGCAGCGATTCGCCTGAATTGGTCACCGCCTTACCTACCACCTTACCGCCTTACTATCGCCTTCGGTTCGGAGGGTAAGGTAGCCGGTAGACTTACTATTGGTCGAGGCCTAACATCCCGGCCTTAGGCTGGCAACTCACCATTATTACTTTTGGTGTCTCCAGCTGGCGTGAATTTCTTACCATCACGAAATCTGTCTGCTTGTTTGCCTTCCGATATCTATATATTAATACGTGATGCCAAAACTTTGGACCCTTTTTACGAAAATTGCGCGGACGCAGGAGCATAAAATTTGGCACACTTATACTTTATGTGTAGGAGAAGTGCAGAACGCTAATATTTTTCAGTAATAATGCTCATAAAGCACATTAAATCAATAAATAAAACATTACCCACACTACCATGTATTTGACACACACAAACAAATATATTGATGATAACGATATATGATCACAGACGGCGCATTAAAAAGTTGGCCTTGAGAAATGAAGATGGCGTTCTTATCAAAAAGATATTAAAATTTATTATGGTCGAATTTCGACCAATGGGCTACCACTAGTCATAATAAAAAAGTAATGAAAACGAAGTCTCTTTGGTCTTTGAGATTTGGCGAGCTTTGAGTTTGCTCGTAATATGTATTTCCGTAACTGATAACCTCATACTGATTTGAAGTATACACAAATTATATGCTACTGAAGTCACGAATATACTTCGATCCAGTTTCTTTTGTCAATAGTACGGTTAATCGCTTCTAGAGCAATGTACCTTGTATATAACCTAATTTTATAAATACCTACTTATCAAAATTGTGGTTTCAGCCTCGGCCTAAATGGAAACCAGGCGCCGCTAACAAAATTTTAGTGAGACGATATAGAGCATTAAGAGAAGGAGCGGACATTAAGGAAAAGAAAAAACGGGCAATGATGAGTCGTAAAAAAAAGATCGAAATGAAACCAACTTTAATAGTTAAAAAACAAAATGGCGAATATACAGTTCAAATGGAAGTTTTTAAGAAATATTCTAAAGAAAGACTTTTACACCAATATCCGTATGATGAAAAACCGCCTGTTATTTATACTATTGGTAAAACTGAAGAGGAAAAACGAGAAATTCAAAAGCAAAAGGAAAGAAGGGAGCGTCGAGAAATGAGAAGGAAAAACAGACTGTTACAATCTACTTTTAGAGATAAGTGTCAGGAAATTTGTTTAAAAGCATACAATCAAGCAATAGGCTTACTACCACTTCCGAACCCTAATGATCCTGAGTGTCCCTGTCACACAGAAGCTGTTAAACCTGTTAGTCCTGTAATTGATTCATGCTCATGCTCTGAAGTAGGCACTATCTCTAGCAGCGACACTGATAACGATGAATGGATAATAGAATTTACTGCACCAGCAGCTCGATGGAATGCCAAAGCGAAACACCCTCCACATTTAGTTGAAAGCGAATCTCAGTATAATTATCTAGATTATAAAGTAAAAATAATAGATAAATCAGGAAATCCTATTCCTAGATATTTTAAAGGCCCTGATGGTAAGCAAGAATGTAGTGACTTAGGTGGATTTTGGAGTCCTGGTCATGTTTGGTTGGAAATAATGAAAGATGGTTACATCGGGCCTGATAATCGTTGGATACCAATGAATTTTACTGGTCCAGATGGCATGTTTTATTCTGCAGAAGACGGGGAATTCACTGACAATACAGGTCAACTTCTGAAACTAGGTGTTGATGGTTATATCGATAAGGATGGAAAATGGGTGTGGTATCCTAAAAGAAAAGCTGCTAGAAGCTTGAAATCTAAATCTACTAAATCTACTGCCACTGGTATCTCTGTAGTTGACAAAACTGAGCAAAAACTTATTAAAGTTGATCAAAGTAGAAAACCAGATAGTAAAAAAATGAATGCTGTGGTAGTAAAAGATGACAAAAAAGGTGCATCATCATTTGCAAAAGGTGTAACTAACAAAACAAAGAAAAGTGTTTCATATGGGTCAATGAAAGCAAAACATCCACTTATACTAAGCATATCCGCTAATTTTAACAAAAGAATCTTACCACATCCAGAACAATGTAAAAATAATATAACTAATATGAAAAATGTTAATAAATATAAAGAAATTATGAAAGAACTTGAAATGTATGACGATATCTGTGAATTAAAACCTTTGATAAAGACAAATAGAGCTTCGAATACGCCAAAAAAGCGATTTTCCGCCTTTACTACGCAAAAACTATCAAAAGTTATACAACCGATACATCCTGTTAGATCGTTTTATAGTAATAATATCACTTCCTGAAGTTAATTTAACTTAATATAAAAGAAATACAATATCATTGTAAATAGTTTTTAAATCTTTAAAACATAAAATAATAGCATGCAACTTTCGCTGTACTGAAATCAGAATTACATTTCTTATTGGACAATTACATTTCTTATTAGAAAAGTTCACCCAAATGGTAGGTAGGTATGGTTTTAAGCAATGGCGGTATGTACTATGAGACGCTGTAGATATTTTTTAACTTTCAAAAGTGCTCACCAAACCTACTAGATACATCTTGGGAATTTGTTATCGGCGGCAGCTTTTCAAAAATATAACCATATAGGAACATTGGAGAAAAGAGTTTGATAGTTCCTAAAAGTCCTAAAGATACTACAAACCCATTGGTACCTTAGATGCTCCTTTCGGCAGGTATCAGATTTATGAGGTCACGCTAACCGCTTGCTTGATTGGTGTATTATTATATTCTTTGGCTAGCTTACTGCTAGACCAAAGTACAGATCTAGTACGAGCCTTACAACAACTTTTAGTTTGTAGCAGAAATAGTTTAAATTTTATAGCTTATTTCGGCTAACAAGCATTTTTAACCCGGGCGCACACATACCGTTTCCATATTGAGTATTCTGATGAACGCAAATTCGGAAACCTAAATGATATTTTTTCGTATAAAATTTTCACAAAGGCGGATATGCTCGTTGTAGACTCCCACATTAGGCCTAACACCCCTACTACTCCTGTAGTATCCTTAACGACGCCTTAAATGTAACCGTGTTCTTTTAGCAGATGCCTCATTGGTGAACATAATATATCACTTCTCGGGAATGATACTGTCATTATGGTGGCAGGAATATGTAAGCTAATGGTTCCCTACCCGTTTAAGCTGCTACATGACACTCCACCTCCTGTGGTTTTGTTGGTAATGACCCATTAAAACCTTTGCTCACCTCTTACGAGGTGCCTAGTAGGAAATAGATGATGTGTTCTAAATGGGTTACCTGAACCAAAACTGGTAAAAGACACACGTACAGTGATTAATTAATTGTTATCGATCGATTGTTATGATATCGAGTTATCGATTTCTTACTTTATGTTGATTCAATTTAAATACAATATTAAGTAAGCTGCTATGGCTATGCGGTACAAATTAATATCTAAAAAATCAACCATATCAAAGTATCTTCACGTCCACGAAGAGTTAGGCAGAGGCACAACTAGGGCCACACCAGGGCGCCCCCAATTAGCCGAAGACGTAAATGTAATAGCCAATCGGGCACACATCTGATCCCAGATAAGTGTATCATCCTAACATTGAAAATACACATTTTTTACTTTTTTCGTTGAGCACAAGAAGTCAAGTCCAAAGCCGGACCTCAAAGGCGATTTATTGAAAATGGATACAATAGTTGTCTCTTGGTTGTCTTCCCGCGATTAAAAAAAAGTAAATGTGCAATAGTATCTCTGACTAGTTTTTAGCAGAAGCAATAAATTCGTCGTCGTCCATGATTATAACCAAATTGTGTCTTTGTAAGTTTTTTACCCTGTTCTGTTTTTTTTCCCTGTTTTGTTTACCCTGGTCTCACGGAATGAATTTCTGATTAGGTAACCGTATGTGGACGGCCCACCTCAATCGTATGCTCCCGTCCGTTTTTTTATTTTTATTTTTTGCCATCATATGATTAAAGTTGATGCTATAAAAACTTTTTAAATGTTTTATTACACAAGGATTACACAACTTTATTTAAGAACGTGACGAGAATTGTTTCGAATATTGACACAATTCAAATTAATTCAAATTTTGGCATGATGTAAATTACAAGTATTTTTTACAATAAATTCGTAATTATTAATATTTTAATGTTGTTAACTCTATAAACATTAAATATTATATCAAAGTAAAACTAAACGAGATGACTTTTACGGATTCAATGTTTTTGTTTGAAATAGTAGTGGATAATTTAAAAAGTTACGAATTCAGCTCTAAGGAATTTAGAATTGATGGAAGATTTGCAAATTTGTTTGAGTTAAATATTTATCCAGGTGATTCAGTACCGCTACACGCAAATCAAAAATCAAAAAGTGGTAAAGCTAAGGTTAGAAAAACAAATTATTTGAATGTTGTAGCATGTGAAAAAGGAAAATTACATTTTAGACAATTTATATTACGTGCCGATAATGCACAAAAAATTATATCAAACATGAAAAAGCATGATTTTGAGCTATCAGTGTGGAGTAAAAACAATCCTAAATATAAAATCGGATCTATAAAAATTCCCTGGAGTAAGAGTTATACAGATTATTTAAACAATTTAAATAATGATCAAGCAGCTCCAGTGGTAAAAGGAATATACAATATTTTTGACGAAATCACATTAAAACCTGTAACGACCTTTACTCTTAGTATGAAGTTAATGGCTTTAGACGAGAAGTTGGTTTCACAATTTAAATATCTTCCAGAATTTAACTCTAAATCGTTACTCCATAATTCAACAGATGATAAACAACTAAGTGTTTTAAATAAAGCTAAGAACATAGATGACATTCACTTGGGCAGTCGCAAAGTCTTTGAAACTATATATAAACATAGATCCAAAGCAAGAGCTATAAACCAAAACCTAAAAAATGATGCTGAAATTAAGGATAATCAAAATAAAGCAATACTATTAGGAAATCACATAAAATATTATAAAAGTGGTTCTGTAATTATAAATAATAATGAGCAAACAAGTTTTACATCCATTCCAAAATCAGAGCTAAAAAAGAAATTTAACACATTCGATTACATATTCGGTGACCCTAACGGATCTTCAAATACTAAAAATGTTTATTCTGTTTACTATTTTACTGTCGATGTGGACAAATCTAACTCAACGTCAAAAAACACATCAAAAACATCACAAGGCACGAAACCGTCTACGCATTCTACTGAACAAAGTAACCGGATTCGATTACAAAAATGTAGAAGTGAATGCTCAATTAAAACAAATGCTTGTAAAAATTTAATAGGTTCTAGTTTAAGCGAATTGTTGCTAAAGTTACCTCAAGATATAGGAGATTTAATCAACGTCAGCGAATGTAATGAAGTAAGATGCGAGTCAAAAGTTCATAGAAATCTACCAGATCCTCCTGATGACGCTATATTATTGAATCTAACTAATATTAAAAGTAAATGTTGTGTAAATCTATCTGAAAAAATTGAAAAAGTTATTGCTGGTGTTTCCGCAGAGATGAGAATTGGAGATGATCCCTGTTATTGTACATGTGAATGCCGATTTGGATTTACACAAAAAACGACATATTGTGGAGTATGTGGAGGCTATGAATTAGCTGGCGATGAACTTGTTAGAAAACCGGCTTATGAGATGCCATATCCGTGTCCTATATTTCATAAACTAGTGGATAAAAATAAGCTCAAAACTTTAAGTACTTCCGGCAGCGAAAGCAAAAAGAAAGATAAAACAGGGTCATCACAAAGAGCTGGCGTTCCCGATAAACGAGGCACGGATAAAAAAAGCATTGAATCCGAGAAAGATCCAAAAAAAAATAAAAAAACCAAAAAGGATGATAAATTTAAATTCAATTATGGGTACAAAGGTATACGTATGTATTTTTATTAGATGATATCGACGCGATTATTGAAAACATTGATTATTTTTAGAATTTCGAAATAATAAAATTACCAATGTTTTTCAGCACCCCAAATAGGGCACAGTAAATGTGCACTGCCTTGTACGGGTACCTTACGAAATGTGCCAAAACATATGGGATGGCTCTGGACTGAAGACTGTCCTGGATTAAAGGTATTTGTTTTGTGTTTTATTATCTTAATTAAACTCAATAATGAAATTCTCGAGATACGAAGTCACTAGTATACTTGTTATGCAATTAATTCTAAGAAAGTCCTATTGCATATCTCTTAGGTATAATGGTATAATAAATACCATATTTTATGGATTTTATTGATATTTAAGAAACTCTGATCTCCTCACCAAGTTTCTCGTATATGATCACCAATTATGTTTTGTTTGTTATGTACTTGTGTCATGTAATAGTTCTTCGGTAACGTAACTGCCAATCCATCTATTTAGACAAGGTTCTGTAGTCTGCCTTTTACAAGCTGCCTGGCAGAAAAGGAGATGGTCTATTCTACAAAAGAGCCCGGACCAACACGGGGAAAACATGTAGACTTGAAGCAGAAGCTGAAGCATGGCTGCACAGCAAATCTAACAAATTTTTAATTTTACTAGTTCCATGTTATTAATCAAAAGTTAATAAAATAAATTTAAATATTTTTGCTCACCACAACGTGGTAGAATATGTTTATATAATTAAGTTTTTTGTAACATCTTGTAGCACGTATTCAACAAACAAGTAATTTTTATTTGCATTTTAAAAAATCCAAAATGTTTACTAAATAGAACGCTGAGAACATTTTGAGTCTGGAGAGATAAAAATAACGACGTATGAATAGAAGATAGTAAATCAGCGTCGCAGTTCGTAGGTTCAAATCGTGCTTAAGACGAAACGTTTTCTCTACATATAAAATCAATAAATCTTTAGAATTTTCTGTCAAGCACGGATTTTTAATTTTGGCTTTAAAAATACTCTTAGTCAATTTGAAAAACCATTGAATTTGATTTAGGTCAGAATTTTACTTGTCCAATATAGATGTTGATCCATCCAGTGTGATGTATTATTTTATTTTTTATTTTGTTTTTTTTTTCAAGTTTCGCCCATTATGGAAGCCTGGTGCTGCTAACAAGCACGTGGTGAGGCTATTAAAAATGGCTAAAAATCCCGAAGAATGCTATGCTAAAAAGAGAAGAAGGGACGCCGCTAAAAAGAAACGTCCATTAAAAAGACCGTTACTAATTGTTCACAAAAAAGATGGCGAATTCAAAGTGACAATGGAAACTATGAAAACGTTTACAAAACCTAGAGCCATTAATCAACACCCATATGAAGATAAACCCGTCGTAACATACACTATTGGTAGAACTGAAGAAGAAAATCGAGATCGTAGAAAGAAAAAAGAAAGAGCCCAAAGAAGACTTGAACGTGCTCAGCGGCACTTTATACAAGACACTTTTAAAGATGTGTGTAAAGAAATTTGTCTTAAAACCTACCAACAAGCACTTGGTATTTTGCCCGAAGCTGAGGACCCCCCTTGCATGTGTTATCCAGCTTTGCCTAGGGCTGAAAACATTAACTTCAATGTTTCTTGTTCTTGTTCTGAAGATAGTAGCTCAATCGGATCTGACACTGATTCAGATGAATGGATAGTGGAATTTACGCCTCCCAACGCTTTGTTTGATCCTTCTTTCAATGGCAAAAAAATTCTCAAGACAGATAATAGTTGTCAGTATACATATCTCGATTACCAAGTAAAACTTTTTGATAGTTCTGGTAATCCAGTTCTTAGATTTTTCAAGGGACCTGATGGAAAACAGCAATGCAGTGACTTAGGAGGATTTTGGAGCCCAGAACATAAGTGGCTTGAAATAAATGTAGATGGATTTATAGCACCTGATGGAAGGTGGGCTCCTAATACTTTTATTGGACCATGTGGAGAACAAGTTGATGCAGAAACTGGTAAATTTCAGGCAAGCAATGGTGAATGGTTAGTAGTTGGTATTGATGGATATGTTGATCGTCAAGGAAAATGGCAATTTTATAAAAAAAAACGTGGTAGAGCTATGCAAAACAAACTTTGTGAATCTGGTGATGGTAAAAGAAATGCGACTGGTTACAGAAGAGATGAAAAGTTGGCACTTAGATCTGAAGGCAGTTGGAGTTGTTTTGGTGACGCTTCACCAAGACAATTATCCAAACTCGGTATAATAGGCCATGGTCAAGATAAAAAAATGCTTGAAGTAATTTTAAAGGAAATGTTAGCTCGCGGTGAAGATGTTAAAATACCTGAGTTAGCTACAGTTTTTCGATTAAACAAAAAGTCGGGAAAAAAATCCAAGACAAATGCAGTACGAAATACTTGTAAAAGTTTCTACAAGGATCAAACGAAATGTCATCATCCTCTTCCATCAAATAAAGGTATCATTGCTGTGGACGCAGAAGGTAATAAGACATATTTCAAACTAAGAGATTACAAAAATGAAAGACCACACCAAAGACTTACAGATTTGTCTAGCCAGGGTATAAGTGTAAGTTCATTTCACGTACCGTGCTTCAGTTCTTTTATTAATTCTGAAATAATGAAGCAACAACAACGTGAAAGATTGATAAGATTAGCAGCCAAATGAAAAATAGTGATCAAGTGCTGTTGTTAAATTTGCGTGATATTTATGATGTAAATATTAATTCGTGTTTAGTTCAAGTTTACTTATAGGTCAAATGTAAAATGTCTTGTAATTATTGTAAGCAAAAATAAAAGTGGTACAACTAAATTTATTTTGTAGCTTAATATTACCTGTTTTTTTTCCACAGATTCTGTTAGCTATGTCACCTCTTATAAAGATGTTAAGTTTTAAGCTTATTAAGGTATTTTTTTTTTACTTTTTTTTGTAATATATTTATTTGCATAATAGTATTTAATAATATGAACAGTTATTTTATATTAGGTCAAGCGAGGATGGAGACCAGGAGCTATTACTAGGCGTCTTGAGAGAAAACTTAATCACGCAAAGCAACGACCATCTGTTGTCAAAAACATCACACAAAAAAAGCGGACTAAAAAACGAATAGAAGACAAACCTGCTTTAATTGTAACTAAAGTTAACGGACAGTATCGAGTTGAAATGCAAGCTACATCTGATAACCCTAATGACAGCAATCAATATTCTCCTCTGGTTTATAAAATAGAGAGTGCAAATAATAATGAAAAAATAAGAAGAAAATTAAAACTACAAAAACGTCTTATTAAAGCAGCTGTAAATGAGATTTGGTTTGATCCATGCAACCCTGAGGCTTGTGAAAAGTCATGCTACCAGGCATATAAACAAGCTGTTGGTCTTCCTTTAGATCGAGATTTATACAACGAACATTTCGAAAAACCAGAATTAAGGAAATCTGATAATAGTTGTTCTTGCGAAGATGAAGAAGATTTGTCAAGTTGTGATTCATCGGAGGTGGAATGGGAGATGCATTTCACTCCACCTGTAATGTCATGTAAGACACCTTTAATAATTACCGACTAACAAATAAATCACTCTGTCGATTCTGTAGATAATTATTATTAAAGTTTTTTTTGTAAATTGTATGCAGGAATTGTAATAAAAATATATTTTTTTTAATTTTGACTAACTTTTTTTATTGTTGAATATTAAGTTTAACATATCCCATATCACAAGTGAGAGCGTGGTGTGTGGGGCTATACGTAAATACAAAGGCCCTATACCTTTATAAAGACCATGTAAGCCTTCCGCTTTGTGTGTCTTCCTTAGGCAGTCAATAACTCCTTTGTAAAGAACGTCACCTTTTGCAGAAGATCCTGGAAACAAATTAATTAATTAAAACTTAGGTCTAGGTTTCAATTAAATCGATCCATAATACTGTACTATGTGTAATTGGTAATTTCTTAGTTATGAACGTTCATAGTTTCGATCTGAAGCTTTGAAAGTGAATGCTGATTGCAGTACCTACTACAATCGTCAAGCTGATAGATGAAGTCTGGTGGCTATAGTGGAACCAATTAATAATTGATGGCTAATATAAATACTTATAGTAGGAACTACTATTTCAATTTAGCGCTTCGGCTTTACACTTTTCGCTCTTTTTACACTTTATATACTTTTAGTTTTAAATTGGCTAACCTAATCTAAATTTAAGTGAAATGAATAATTATGTATAATAATAACAACTCTATATAGATATCTTCGGATTTCCGAAGCTTGACGAGCATAGCCGAACCGCATAATTTAAATAGTACCTACTTAATGTATTTATTGAATTGGTGCTTATTTGGAGGACTTTATTAATATTAATAAATCAGTTATATAATATTTATGTATGTATAATATGAAATGCAGCCTTTTTCAAGAAGCAGTTTCGTACATAACAGAAGCAGGATGATGTTGAATGCCAAGCGCCCACTAGCAGCTTATTGCGGCCAGTCCAGCTAGCTGCGTAGTGCGCGCTAACCCTTACAGGTAATCACGAATCAGGTACATTTACGGTCAATTTCAGTAGCCTATCTATTGTTAGGGACAGGCTTACTAGTTTATTGTTGATTAGGTAGTACCACAAGAAATTTGCAGCAAATTTAGATCACGACAAAAAATTGATGAGAAGTTAATTCCTTCGTTTCTTTATTATGTCAGATATTTTACCTACTAATTAGGATTGTGTAATTTGAATTTCACATAGTTCCAGCACACTTGTTTGTGTACCTTTTAAAAATGGTAGCAATTAAGACAAAGATAAATTACGAAATTTCGTTTGAAAATATTATAAGGTAATTAATTTAAAAATAAGTATTTTTTTGTAGTTTTTAGACTGTCAACACAGCAACACTATCTCATCAATTTTAGATATTTTTGAACGTGTATGAAATTTACTTTACCCTGATTGTAAAGACGGGTATTGACAACATCTAATGGTGTTTCCAACAAGACACAAATCACACCGCTTACAAGGCTCGCGGCGAATGCGAGCGTAGCAGGTGAATGCTCGCAGTAGCCGTTCGCAAGCAGGAACTGTTTCACTCTGCAATGGATTACACAAAGCGGTATTGATGAGGTGCAAATGTGAGTGAATATAAAGGAGTTGTCTAGATGTAAGGCCGGATAAAATAATTAATATGTCGGTGCAGCAGTAAGTGTTTATATTATACTGTTTATCACTGTCATGAGGCTAATAAAAAAGTGCAAATTACCTAACAAATAACTTGCTTCTGGATGTGCAAGAAGCAGTTCTTGGAATAAACATGCAGATAAAAATATTCTTTGACCATACATTTTTAAAACAAATTTTATTTAGATGATGTGATATTTCAATGCTGAACAGTGAGAATTGTTATGGCTTGGCATGATACAAAATTGTGTGTGCCCCATACATTTACGAATATTGCAGTAATAAACTGTCAAGTTAGCTTTACCCTGATTGTAGAGTCTAACTGCTACGACATCAAAAGGGCATATTGCTAGTGCTACTGAGATTCCGCTCAAACAGCTAGCAGCAAATGCGAGTCCCAATTGAGATTGCTGACAAACACCATATGACTGCAATATTTCTTTTGCACTACAGAAAAAAAACAGATCCCTTTTCAAATCATATTGAATAAATAATTTAAACAACATTTATACTGTGAGGTAGGTACCTACATGATATACAAGTTTCACACATGGCAGAGGAGCCCAGGATGCTAAATTTATCGACTAGATACACTCCAGCCTCTAATGACCTAGTGGATATTGTCATTATGATTGTGAGAATAAAAAAAATAACGTGACTTTTTATTCAGCGGTGCGGGTAGTGTCTATGCAAAAATATAAAAGTCGCAGGCTTTTAAGCATTCGCGAGCGCATAAGATATTGGTAGCGTATCTGCCTTATGTGTCTTTGAAGAAGGAAATATATCAATCAGACAGGTCATCGTTATGGCTGATGAACATAGATGATTTGTTATTGAATGTTTCTGACTCTCCTGCTCTTGTTCCTCTTGTTCGAATTGTCAGAGGATTTAAACATGCACGCTATTAACCCAACCTACTCAATTCTGATTTTCAAAAAAAAACAGGCTATCCTAAACGCACGCCTCTATACATATAATGATGTAATATATAATGGAGATGTTTTGCCATGGTAAAAGGTACTACATATGTCGCATGCATCTTGCGCACCAGAGTTACTAAAAATCTCTTTTTGTGCTTCCCTGCCATTAATCGTATAAATGCGGTTGTGTGTATGTATGAAATATTTTACGTCAAAACGGCTAAATCTTTTATTAAAAAAAAGTGTGTGTGTACTTATGTACACGCGTTAGAAGTTATACTTCTTCGGCGTAATAAGATAAAAATCTTTTTAAAAACTAAAATGTTATCTATAGCTAACTTCATAGCTAACTTCATCATGTCGGTTTTTCGTGACGGTGTGCGCGCGCATCGCAAAAATTTAACCTCATCATTTTTTCCTAACGCGCCAAAAGAAGTATAACTTTAAAAAGAGTAAATTTATAATTAAGCGCAATAAAACTGCAAAAACCTACTCCAACTATTTCATTAGGTACCACGTCGTGATTTAATAATTCTTTTTTCCAAAGATAGCAATAATTTCCACAATGTCTCACAAAAAAATTATCAACATCCGACTAGTGGTTTTTGAGTTTTAATAGTGCATATATTTTTTACTTATATTGACTTTGTTATCATTGATGATAAAATTAATGAGACCACCCCACCTCGGAATCATCACCTATCTTTCTAAAAAAGTACCACCATAATCAGTTTGCTATTGGTCGAGTAATCTAGTAACAAATATACAAAAAAGCATACAGTCGCATTGAGAACTTCCTCCTTTTTTTTGAGTCAGTTAAAAATAGAGCACATAATATGAACTACTTTTAATAAGCGGGTTCCCGTTAGAAAGCTAAATCATTTTATACAAAGACGAAGACGCGGGCACCCGTTTTTCTAGACAAGTAACGTCTCCTTTTGTTGTAGATATAAATGGACAACAGTGACCACTTTCAATCACATAGCTTCCCCCCTCGTTCTTCCCCGGTGGTTGATCCCTGGCCTGTTCTTTAAATTAAAAAAAATATGTACTCAGATACTTACGTAGAGAATGTAGTCAATTGAGCCGCACTACCAATAGCCAGTCTTGAGCAGGTCGCATTTACGCCAGCGAAAAAACCACGCATGCCTTCAGTCTTATAGATTTTTATAAATCCATCCAACATACCTGTCAATATTTTTAATAGTAAATACAATTCAAAATTTTTCTCATGTTGGTCCGGGTCGTCTGTGTAGAATAGGTCAGTGGCGGATCATCCCTAAAGCTAATAGGCTAAAAATAATTTAATGTTCCATTAACGAACGTAAGAAACCTGATGGAACGGCAATAGATCCAGGAACATCGGGACTGAATACATATTGATGTACGTGGGAGGCGGAATGGTGTGGACGTTGTGTTGTCTGCGGTGTTTCGGGATAGCGTTTTGGAGGTTAATTGTGTCTAAAAATAGACTTATGGTCTTGAGGGTGTTTATTGCAGGGATACTACCCCAATTGTTAAATACCTACGGGTAACATATTGATTGCATCGATGCCTAAAAGTTCTGGAACTTACATGGAGATGCGTTTTGCCGATTGGGATGGGTAGTGGGGTAAAACGGGGGTGAACTTTGAGCGTATTTGAGCGTGAGCTATGGCTGTGTTAGGCGCAAACAGCATTTCATTGTTGTTAACACATTCTGTAATAAACAAAATCGGACATCGTATAATCTACAGAAGTGGTCGGACCACGACTCAAATTGACTGCTGTCAAAAATGCTAACAACAAAATGATTTCCAAAGCCTGATGAGTTCACTTATTAGAGCAACTTGGAATTGTCTGAGGGGCAAAAGTTAATTAAAAATTTGTCAAAGTTATACATTACTTTTCTGATTTGCTCACTAGCTCAAGACTCGCTTGACTTCAACGGTAGCGTGTTACACTATCGCCTGGTGGTAAAGGAGGGATGGCAAGATGAACTTAAAAATATCATGAACACGCAGCATAATAAAATGCAGCCACCAGCCAGGGCAGATCTAGTGTTTCTAATAACGCCAGAACCTCATGAAGTCATAGAACCTGTTAGCTGCATGCCTAACATAGCCTTTGATCGGGTGCGGCACAAGGTACTCCTATCGAAACTTCCTTCTTACAATCTTCGAAAGAAATTGTGCAAATGGGTCATTAATTTTTTGACAAAGCGTAGTCAAGATTGTTGTCGATGGTACTTGCTCCCCAAGGCTTTGTGCTTTCTTCCACACTATTTTATCTGCATATCAATGACATGTTGCAAATTAGTATTACGAGTTGCTATGCAGACGACACTACTGGGTAAGCCTTATACTTATATCGGCCTAATAATTCTCGGGAACATGTCATCAAACAAACTTCGGAACAAACTTCAGCAACAAAGCAGAAAATCTTTTTCAATTTCAATTTAACCCTAGGAAGACACAAGATTGCGTGCTTGGAATAAAAAGATTCCCTTTGTCGATTTCAAAGCGTTTCCCTAACTGCCACAGCCTGCATTGGTATACATGACGTTGACATTTCGAGTGATGTTCAGTTTGGTGTTCACCTGAACGAGAACACTAAAAAATATAGCCTCTAAAAACTTATTGTTTTCAGTAAAGCGAGACAGTACTTCAAATGACCTATCACTTGCTAAAAACGCAAATTCATCCTCACATGGAGTACTGTTCTGAAGTCAGGGCAGGGGCTCCCCAGTACCAGATCCTTTCTGTAGACCACATCCAACGTAGAGCGTCTCGAAGTTTCAATGATCGGGCAATTACCAATTGACTTGATTCTTTGGCGTAGAGTAGAGATGTTGGGTCACTCAGTGTTTTCTACCTCTCTAACAAGGGGAATGGGAGTTTTTTTGTTTGATTTCTGCCGCTGATGCACCTTGATGCGTGGCGATCTACAACTGTGTGATTCCGAAGAGATTTACCAAAGGCGGTATTTCTAAATAAATATAGTCTTGCGAACCTTTTAAAAGTCATCAAATCATTTGTGATGTTCCTGGTGCTGTGGCTGTTCGTGGGCAGCCGTGATCGTTTTCCATCAGGTGACCTACTTGCTCAATTTCCTCCTCTTATATTAAAAAAAGTAGAATAGTTGTCGGAGCTAACAAAATTCTCATAAATGCATAAAAGGCGCTGAATCCTCTTGTTTTGTATCAAGGCTGGCCTATTTCACTCCATTTTTCTCATAAAAGAGATTTCTCATCATTGGAGGCTGAATCTCACCGAACAAAAAGAGCAAAGTCTGTCGAGGATTGTGAGAATTATCCCAGTGTAAAGTTTACACACCATAAAGCTTTTCTAGCAAGTCATCAACTCCAGGACGACAGCATCATACAGTCTTAGAATGTCAACATCAACTGTGACTTTAAGAATCGTCACTGAGAGACACGGAGAAAGCAATACACCTGTGCACATCTTATTCCTGGACCTACAGAAGTCCTTTGTCTACAAATTCCCGTATATAATTTTATTGGTGCTTAAGTCAAATGGTGATCCAGAAACCTATGTTGATAGCATCTTGAACAAGCAGTTAAAGTCTAGCCTTATCTTAACTGCTGTTGGCACCTAAAGCCAGTTTTATGTCATCGTCGGAGTACATTAAATTTAAGTCCATTTTTGTTGAGCTTGATATTAGATGCATTAATTATAGATCGGTATAGATGAGTTACATCCGCTATGGGTGCTCATTATATGCTCATATGCAGACGATTTTGTGATAGCAGATACATCCGGTGCAATAGACAAGTGGAAAGGCTCTTGAAACATAAAGGCTTGAAAATGGTGGTATTAATCTAAAAAGGCTAAGATCGATCGATAAGAACCTCCAACACTTCACCTGTACCAATAGAAACGGACTTTGTTAGGTGTTCAAGTACCTGAAATCAGTTCTTCATGCATCTGTTGATATTGACCACGACTTATGCAAAGTTGCATGATGTGAACAATTTCATTTATGTCTTTATCAAATTGCATGTTATTTTGCTACTTCGTCGGTTTTGCGTAGATATTATTCAAAAAATGTTATTTAGCTTCAAAGTAAGGTCCCTGGATGATCTTCATAATTTTTAAAATTTAATAAAATATAACTAGGTATATTATAGAAACACAAAACGTTAAACAAACCATCATAAACATGTTGTCTTCCTACAGCTATACTAGGATGCGCCGCGGCTTGCATCCTCGTCTTTAATACTGACGCAGGGTTAGCAGCGAGCCCGCTCATCACACCGCTCGCACTTGACCAGAACATAGTTTTGTAAATATCGATATCCCCCGCTTTTGTTTTTGTCCATCCTTGAACCTGCGCTATATGATAACATCCTAATCTGCAAAAAAATTGTATTTATGATACAAATCACATTTTGCTTTTTTACTTCAATCGAAAATAGCAAACTTTAAGTCCAACTCCTATACTACAACCACTCTCTCTCTCTCTCACACACACAAACACACACACACATACATACATACATATCCTCACGCCAAGTCATTTACGGTGTAGGCAGAGAGTATCAATTTCTAAACCTCATGATTCTTGCAGACCTTTCTGGCTTCCTCCACATTCATTACCTATTTCATACAAACATTCTGGTTTTAAGGACTCTTGACACCACCCTCGGATAATACTCGAGCGATTTGACCGTGAAATGTTAACCTTGGTCTCCTAAGGTACCTACATTTAACCTCATTACAATACAACATAACATACTACAACCACTAAAAAAACCAATTTCCAACTATTGATTCAATAACCTGTCTCGATTATTATTATATACCCTCGCTGTCTCATAAATACCCACGGAGTAAAGTACTCCTAGGTTCAACCTAGTATTATATTCTTTATTACAATATGATATTGACTATAACAACGTAAATTTACTCTTACTTTAGTTCGATGCATTTCTTTTACTGTTATAATATTCATATCTCAGATGATTGTCGTGATTATATTTTTTTATGGATATAACTGCACGTGCGTGCGAGTGGGCGGGG
>NJDC01002825.1:196029-225927 GCA_002245475.1 Calephelis virginiensis | reverse complement strand
CCCCCCCACCCACACGCACGTGCAGTAATATCCACTACTAATGGGAAGCCCTGTACGTACTTAAGCCTGTTTACTACTATAGGGAGAAAAAAACATATGACGTGTGTATGTCGAAAAACTGTTCTTTCTAACACAGAAATAGTTTATAAACCATATATTTTTTTATAGAATAACACATCGGGCAAGCTCGCGGTGCTCCCAATGGAAATAGATAGCCGTGGCTACCAAACCAACATAATAGACACCATAGAAGTTATCGGAGTATCGCTATTAGGCCTAAAGTGAAAGTCTACTTTACTCTCCGGGTCGGAACTTGATATTTTTACAACGCCTGTAAGAATAAATTAGGCAGTGTATCTCTACCTGGGTAAGTCGCTGTACAGAATTCCACCAAGAGTTGACTTGATGATAATGAAGCATTTAACTTATGCTCTCTCCTTACGAGCTGCCAAGCAAAGAGGCACGTGGTCTATTCTACACGGAAAACTCGAACCAACACAGGGAACAAAGTTTAAATTACCAATACAACACTTGTGTGTGTATGTGGGTGCGAGCCGCGTGATAGTGTGTGAATGTTGTCTTTGTTTGTATGTGTATAATTTATAATAACAAAGTACCTGACAGAATTCATACTAAAACCTAAGACCATAGCGGGACCTAATCCCTTTTGAAGAGCCAACACGCCATCTGTTTTGGCGATGACATACAATGCGTTGAAAATGCCTCTGTATCTGACTTTATGTTCGTTTCGCGCTCGCAGTTCGCCCTGCAATTGCAATCTGGTTTTAACTACATCCATAGGATTTGTAAAGATTGTAGCACCAGCGCCAGCTAGTCCACCGATTATGAAGTCCATTTCTGTCTTTTGAACTGAAACAAAAACAATGTATTATATTTTTTGCAGGTAGTTTAAAATGTTTAAAATGTTGTTCGGGATTGGCGTTAGGCTTGCTACTTATCATATTGTGGGACTTAGTATCTTCGGCTAGTCGTGGGTGCCCTGGTTGTGCCTCTGCCTACCTCTTTGGGTATATGGGCGTGAAGATGATTTTTTTAGTTTGTTCTTTTTTCATAAAGTTAAAATTGTTCAATACCCCCCCGATAAAACCTATCCGCAATGTAGTTAAGCAACATCGTGATCACGTCAACTTTAAAAAAAATCTTCATCGAAATTAGTCTTTTCGTTTAGGAGTTACGATGTCACAGACAAACACGCACGTACACAGACACGTCTAACTTTATAAGACTCCTCTTTTGCCGTCGGGGCTTAAAATTTATATTACAGATGATTCTACAAATTTCTAGCCGCATATTTTTGTTTATATGCCAGCTTCTGCTACAAGCCAGTAACGTATATTACCGAATAAATTAAAACTGATTCCATATGTACACATATCACAGTCACTTTATTCCTAAACTAGGTACCTACCTATTTAAGCATTTGAAACTTTTAAGTTAGTAGAGTAGGAAGAAGTATTTACCCTACCAGTCCGATCCGGTGGTAGTTTTAGTATTATAAAGACTCGTCATAAGTGCCTCTTGTAAGGTGAATGTGAATAAAAATATATTCTATTCTATTCTATTTAGTGTCTAATAATTGTAAGCAAGCAACATGTAGGTAATAATTTGAATTTTATAATAGTTTTTCATTTTACAAAGTTTGCATTTTAGTATTTAAACATTGTTTTAGTATCTTTTTGATGTGACATCACAATACATAGTTTTTTACATGACCTTAAGAAATATTTTTTTTGGGGTTAGGTTTATTAAAATGAAAGAAAAGAAAAGAAAAATTATAAAAAGTGTAAATATCACGCCCGTAGCCCCGAAGAGTTAGACAGAGGTACAACCTGCGCAACCACGATTGAAGCTAATTAGTCAAACAATGTGATAGGTAGCAAACCTATTACCAAAGCGGCACATTTCCAACCCCGGACAACGTTGTTATATTAAAAAATGAAAAAAAAGAGTGTGTGTTCTTATATACCTACGCTCATAAGAAGTTATAATTCATTACAAAACATATGAAAAAGATTTGCAACTAACTTCAGACTGTTGCTTTTATATGTTTAGCAGCTAACTTTAGACTGTTGATTTTAACTGTCGGTGTGCGCACGCATCGTAAAAATTCAATCTCGTATTTTTTTCAAAGTAAGAATTTTATCTTCAAAAAACTCATTTTGAGTTCACCGACCTAGGAAACCGAAACTGGGACCTCGTGAAGTCAACGGAAACACCTGTCATTGAATCATTACAGAGTCGATAAAAAAATTAATACTTCATATCATAATAAAAATGGTTGTGAACGAAGTAGAGTCAGAACTTTTTGAGATATACCTAGCACATTTTCAAAACGGCAAATGTAAATTTAGCTACAAATACTTCCTCTTAATTTTTGATCCGGGCTCCTTTGCAGAATAGACCATCCGCATTCCTGCCAGGCAGCTCGTAAGTAGGCTTACCGTCTCTAGCACCGTGACATCTTACTGGGATTAGTACTACCGCCTTATTTATTTCTGCTGCCATAGCGTTAATGCTTACTGTTGACATGTTCCGGTTCGGAGGCTAAGGTAGCCTGTAAACTTACTTTTGCTCGAGGCCTAACATCTGGGCCTAAGGTAGGCAACGCACCATTACCACCTTTGGTGTCTCTAGGCAGCGTGAATTTATTACTAACAGGAATCCGTCTGCTTGATTGCCGCCTTCCACTATCATAAAAAGAAAAGAAAAGGAGAAAAGAATACTCGCATTACAAAAACATCGGCATTTTCACTGACTGCAAGTAAAGAAGGTTATTCATTCGACTGTATGTTTTTTTCTTAGTTTTTTTGTTATATAAACTTGATTGCTCTGCAAATAACGAACTGATTTTTATAGTTCTGTTTTCCATACTGCTACACATTTGTACTGTGACGAAACACTTTAAGTGCTTATACGACTACTTAATACACTGGTTATTACTAATTATTTAGACACATACATTATCATTTGATAACATTTTAATCGAGAGGATGTGACTGAACATAATATTATGTCTTATTAATAAACCAGGAGTCAAGTACTCCAAAGTTCAAGCTAATACCTATTATATAGTCTTTATTACAACCTGATACAGAATGTAATGTCAACTCAGTTTTAGTCCTACCTTAGTCTATGTTTATTAATAAGAAGACGGATTGTGTTTAATGAACTTACCGAATGTATTTTTAAATTTGTGTGACCAGCTCAAGTTGGTTTAATTTACCCTTTTTAGTCGCCCGACTATTTCAATTATTAAATGTATGTTTTAACTTTGTGCCTAACGTTCACAACACATCATAACAAAAATCTTATAAGAACAATTTTACGAGTTCGTGTTCGCGTAATAAAACGCGGGTGTTGGCTAACTGTACGTAGGCATACTATGTATTATTATAAAAAACGAGCTGTATGTGTGTGTAAACATAACCTAAAAAAAATATCTGAGATATGTGCTATAAAGTTTCTAAGCACGTCGAAGTCTAGTATTTTTAACCGGCTGTCCCGGCGATTCGTTCCACCCGCTTAGTTTTCATAGAAAAAAATGTTAAAAAGTTTTTTTTAAGTTTACTAGCAGTTCTTTTTCATTATATTATATTTAAACCTTCCCTGGACTTCCACTTATAATTCAAAACTAACATTAGCCAAAAGTTATGCGCTTAAATACCTACTCTACCCCCATAACCGGCTGATGACACAGTCAGTACCGCGGCAGGAACAGGTCAGGCAGTGGATTACTACCAGGTAAGGTTAGTAATAAGTGCACGGCATTCTTCCACGGTCTTGTTGGTAACAACCCATCAGGAAGACAGATGGTCTATTTTACACAGGAGATACGGACCAACTCAGAAAAAGGCAATTCTGCAATGTCAAATGATAAGTGAGTTTTTTCACTACTGATAACGGCGACTAATGTAATTTGAGTTTTAAACTAACTCAATACTCAAACTGTCGTATTAACTTAAGTAAAATTAATTTGATATAATAGTCTATATCGCAATGTAATAAAGACAAACTTGTAGACAACAATATACAAGATTGAACTTTGGAGTAATTTACACGGTTGAACGGATTTAAACTTATTACTCTGTGTAATAATATGACGGTAAGAATTTAGCACTGCTTATTTTAGTACTATCCCACTGTCAATTATCAGATGGAGTTGAAAATTAACCTTGTACGTAATATCAGAAATGAACGTTTAGGGAAATTTAAAACTGCACTTGGCAATACTGGTACATAAGCAATAATAATACAGATTTGTCACACAACCCACAACCCACATCTTTAACTTATGTACACTTTCTATACATACGAAAGATTATTCAAAGAATTAAATTAGTGTCACTTACCGAAATAGAAAACACGTTATCGACACTTCTAAATTTTATCACACAGCCATAATCTACAATTACCTATTTAATAAAATCGGTGTAATAGATTAATAAACAAACTTGTTTATTAATCTATTACTCAACATACACATAACACTAGTTAAACTCATAACGAAAAGTAATTTCCTCATAACACATTTTCCTTATCTAACAATTGACTAGATGGTAGATACGTAGTTATAATTACACAAAAAATTTCGTTTGCGTTGAAATTTGACGAAGTCTACTGTTTGTACTGTTATCAGAAGATGACGTCAAATGGCATTGATCACTAGGTCGCGGTTATGCAATAGCTATTCATACTGTCCTCGTGACAGTAAGACAACTAAACTTGTGTTGCGAATAAGAACAGTATTTGTGTTCTTCGGAGATTGTTCAGGTATTTTATTTGTTTTAATGAAACTTACAACAAAAAATGTTTTTACGAAAGATGAACTGTTCTTTTGCAAATTTATAAAAAGAGATGTTGTTGAAGACCAATAATGTTTGAAGGCAGCTATTCAAACTAAAAAACTTTTTTTTAAATTTAAACTAGTAAGTACTTAAATAATGTAAAGCTGTTGTATTTTTAAAACTGATATATCAATTCTGAAATGAATGTGAATCTTACTTTTCATGATTTTTCAGTTTTTATTAAAGTACCTACTAAGTCTACCTAGTAAGTAGTCTATTGGAGCAATCATATTCCGGTTTTTAACCGACTCGAAAAAAGGAGGTTATCAATTCGACTGGATGATAAACAAAAATTGATGCATTATTAAGTGTAATTCAAAAACTATTAGTAGCATATTGATAAAAGCTATGTAAGATTATTTCGGATAAAATTGCTATATATTTATTTAATTATTAATACTACAAATGCCTGTGCTTTTTTGTTTCCTATGTTTACATTCAAGTTAAAGTATAAGGCATACCTGTAATATTGTAGAGATCAGTCGAGCATGGATGAGTGTTTCTTTAGATGAAAGAAAAAAGTAATTGTTTATTGTTACGCTCTCGAAGCTATGGGTGATAAATGTAAAAATTGTTAGAGTAAGATTTGATTTGTTGTTCTTGAGTCTCCCACTTTTACAATTTAGATGCAATTTAATATATGCCATTTAAAAATATGATAGCAAAATATTTGTTTTAGTGCTACAAAAGTTTAAATTCAATTACCTATTTCACTTAATTCTTTCATGATTTATCCATGAAATTATTGACTTCAGTAATATATTTTACAACTACAATAAATGACTATAGATAATACGCATAGTTTGTAATAAAGATTTTTTACACATCCCTATTTGTAGAAAATCTTTTCTGATCGCTGACCGAGATTATTTGCCACTTCGGTGTTCAAAGGGTCAGTGCACACGTTTTAACACTACTAATTATTAACGAAACTCGGGTTCGATTTTTAACCTATTTGTGTAAAGACTGTAAGGTCTTCTACATAATTTATTTGTTTAGGTGCTAATAAACCAGTTTAATACATAATTCGCATTATTGACTTATATTACAACACACCACTAACAGATTCGTATCACTGCGGTCCATGTAAAACAAGTAAATATTAAAATAAATGAAAATATTTGTTTATTATTTTAACTTTTAAAATTTGCATTGTTGAAATAAGTTTTGCATAATGCCGCCTGTGACGTAATTTCCTTACGAGTTTGGCAGGTGGAAGTGGCAGTGTGTGTGGAAGATCACATGAAATAAAATCTGAATGAAGAGCACGTGATAATTTGGTGATAATAATTAACGAATGCTTACGTCTTACAACGCACTTGATATTTTATTATTTTAATGGTTTTAAATAAATATGTGTTATTATTATAACAATTTTTAATACATTTTAAAACAGATGAAAGGTTCTCAATAATAGCACCGGCCGACAAAAAGTATGTTTAACGACAAAATGTAAAAACTTTTTCAAATCAATCTCACAAATTAATTGATCTCATTAGTTCTCTTTTTCAACCAGAACTTTCGCATTTTTAAACGATTTGGAAAAAGGAGGAGGTTAAACGTTTAACTTCTATATTTTTGGTGTACTTACTCGTATTTAGGATGTTAATTGATTTCAAAAAATCTTTTTTATTTGAAAGAGCATAACTTCCGAGGTAGTCCAATTGTCACCATGTCTGGTCCGATGGTAGAATTCCAAGAAATTCGACAGAAATACTAAATTTTTGTATACTTAGACAACGCAGTTATTGAAATCAAAGTCAGTTCTTCCAGTTTTACTGAGCTTAATTTTACGACATTACATTCTTTAAATTATTGAGAAAAATGTGTTATTTACAAATCATAGTTCTTATGATTAAAATTTCTTATGACTTTTTTTCAATGGGATTCATTGGGATGCTCTCTAAGGAGTGACTAACAGTAGCACATCAGCAGTTTCTTCATTGTATTTTTCATAGCTCGATAAAACAAGTTCCGTTGCTTTTCATTAATAAATAGTCACATTTTAGGGTGATATTCCAATTATCAAAGATCTCTGTCCAAATTCATTTGATCAAAGATCTTGGATGACTTCACCCAAGTTACCATTAATATCAAAATTTGATCAAAGATTTTCCTTGCTACAAGTTCATAAACCATCAAAGATTTTGTCATTTCAATTAAAATGTAGTATTGGCACTTTTTATAACAAAAAATGTAAAACTTTGTTTCCAAATTTGGTAAGTTGTTAAAAAATAATGCAATGTAATTTTTTGAAAATAAATTATTTCTCAAGCTTACATGGGTAATTCTGAAGAACAAATGGAAAGAAAAAACCGTTCAAAAAGAGTTTTGGTTCCGTTGAAAAAAAAATTGCATATAGTTTGTTCGTAATTACTGAATTCCGTGTAAGTGTTAAAGAAAATCTGTTAATTTCAGTGCCATTTTGCTCACAAGTAAATTATTAAAAAAATGTGTATTGTGTAGCCACCAAATCTCACTAAATGAGCTTGACAAAGGGGGCTTTACCCAAGACACTAACATTACTTTTTATAAGCCATCATATGAATTCGAAATATTTTAAAACCCGATTTTTCGAAATCGAGCTAACTTGACTAATGGCAAATTATGCTAAAGCCCATGACAAATGCAAAAAAGTTACATTACTATTCTGTTATTTATTATATTTTTTTAAATAATTCTATTCGAAAATAGTAATGTAGTTTTCCTGTGTAGTTATCTGTTCACAGGTATATTTCAGTGAACTTATTTTTTGGCACAAACATTTACTAATAAAAAAAAAGGACTAAGTGCAATTATTTAATGCTAAATAGCTTTAAAACTGCAAAAACTTAGCACTAAACCATCAAAAGGCTAACAGTGGTGAAACTGGCTACTAAACCAAGGTATTGAACTAGAGGAATCGGCGTATGTCAAAGAAATTTGATCAAAGCATCATATAAATTGGTCAAAGATCTTTGACTAGTGGAATGCCGACCTGACACATATTTAGGTGATAGGATTAACTACGAAAAATATATTCTTTTCCTTGTTCGTGTAATCATACGAAACATACTAGGTACGTGTGGTTATATAGCTGACCACAGCTGACGTATAATCTACATACCACGGTATAGCCAGCTGCCCTTTTTAATCTTTGAATAATTAAGTTTACTATCATTTAACAAAATCATTTAAATGATTGATTTTTTTTGTCTTTGTCATCATAACTTAAACGGATTGACCGATTTCGAAGCGGAATATTTGTGATAATAATGGTTCTTAGCTACATTAAGCATTACATACGAGGGTCAAACTGAAAGTTCTTAGAAAATCAAAAACTAAGCATTCTAGCAAGTTATTAGTTTTATTATAACTTTTCAAAATAGCGTCCATTTACATCAATACATCGCTGCATTCGATGGAACCATTGAGAAAAGCACCTTGCCCACTCGGCCTTAGGGGTCCCTTCGACGGCGTTTTGAAACGCAGCCACTGCTTCTTCGGCGTCCATAAAATGTTTTCCTCGTAGTTTTTCTTTTATTTTCGGGAATAAATAAAAATCGCAGGGTGCGAGTTCGGGGCTATACGGCGGGTGACCCAGTAATTCCACGTCTGAGGTCGCCAAATAGTCGATCGTTTGCCTGGCAGTGTGCGACGAGGCATTGTCGTGATGAAGGAGGATCCTGCTGCGAGGTCGTTTCTCTCGAACTTTTTCCAAGACAAGTGGCAAACAGTTGAGTGTACCACTCTGCATTAACCGTTTTCTGATCCTCTAAGACAACTGTCGCGTAATGACCTGTCTTTCCGAAGAACGAGGCCACCATCTTTTTTCCAACACTTCGACCTCTCTTCACTTTAGTTGGCAACTCTTCGGAAGGAAACTTTTGTCAGTCTCTATCATACGCCGCACAACACTGATATTGTCTTCAGTCGTCGCTGTAGAAGGCCGTCCCTCACGCAAATCATCGGTGAGATTAGTTCGACCACGTTTGAATTCATTAAACCAGTTGTAAACTGTGGCACGAGATGGGGCTTCATCGTGAAAAGCCAATCGAAGTCTATCATAACTTTCTTGTTGACTTATATGACATCGAAAGTCATAAAAAATCATTGCACGAAAATTTTCTCGGCTTAAATTCATTCTGACGTGCACAGACAATTTTCAATTTGCCGCCAAATCGTAAAACAAATGACAAATGAATGAAATGTATACTCAATATTATTGGTAAGGAGTTCTATTTTCAAAATTTAAACTTATTTTTTTAATATAATGCTTTTAAGTTGCTAGTTCTAAAAACTTTCAGTTTGGCCCTCGTATAGGCATTGGCTTATGGATTTTTATAATTTTAGGATTACTTTATATTAACTCTTTTATATTTCAAGGATTATTCCTTACTGCAATTTACCTCCACACGTAAGCGTAATAATTTTTATCAAGTGTTACCAATTGATAAAAATGACTACCTCTCACTATACTTCATTAAACTCTGACGGAAAAAGAAGGGTGCTGTTGACGTGCCTCTATGTATGTGTATGTCTCTCTGTGGCATCATAGCTCCTACACGAATGGATTGCTTTCGATTCTGATTTTTAGCTTATTAACGTAAGATGCCTCTGTCTAGCGGTCCGGCGCGCGTCGGACTTGACCTCTTGAGGTCCCGAGTCGGGCCACAAAAAAAAAATAGAAAATGCTTATTTTCAATAAATAAAGTTGCCCGGGATTGGATTTGTGCCCAATTGGCGATTGGCTTACCACTTATAACATTGTGGGACTTAGTGTCTTCAGCTAGTCGTGGGTGCCCTAGTTTTGCCTTCGGGGATATGGAAGTGAACATACTTTACGTAATTTTGTTTATTCCTAGCTACATTGCAGATACTTGTGAGCTCTGTCAGGGTTTACTGAACAACTATAATTGTACTAAAACATAAAATGAACGAAGAAAACTTTTTCTTTTCATTGCCTAAGTTTTGATAAGGGTCATAAGCTGTTTGGCATCATGATATATTATGTATAAATAATTTTAAATTCGCAGGAAAACCTAAGTGAATATAATAACCTAATTTTGTATTTTTATCACCTTTTATCACTTTCATCGTTTCGTGTTAGTAATGATGTTTTAGTACATTTTTACTCATTTCAGCAATGTGACTAAGTTGACGTTTGAACTATGAATCATTAAATATTCAGCTCTAAGTGGATGAACTCAGAATTGACCTCTAACCATAACCTTCCATGGTGTTTATTTTGAAACACTGAAGCTTATAAAAACACTCAAAGGGAAAGGGAAAAGCACTCAGTAAGTACGGTCACCACGGAATCGTTAAAGTACCTTTAACAATTTCATGGTTTCAACTACATAGATATTTGAAAATATTGGTTCAAATTAAAACCTTCATGATTTTACATATAACATCAAAATCGTCTAAATAGCGGGTAAGTATTATAGGCACACAGGCAGCCGGGGGACTTTATTATAAAACTTTCATAAATTTTTAAACAGTAAGTAACTACCTACATCTTCTATCTATACATATTATATAAAAAAGTCTCGGGATGCATCTGACTATGTGTCTGTTTATTCTTGATCAACTAAAGAAAAGTTTTTAATGTTTAAGGTTTTTACCAATAAATATAATGATTCCAAAAAAAATGTTTACATACATGTATACTTACCTACCTACTTAGTTTAGGTATTGTGTAGATTACTTAGTTGAAGTATTTAAAGATGTTCGTTCAACATGTCGAAACATGTTTTGTGTTATAAGAAAAAAATTGATGGTGGACGGACCTTTTTAGTAGACGTATAAAAATATCTGCAATAGTATAAATTAATATTTTAAGGATAACCGTGTTGGTCCGGTCTCCTTTGCAGAATAGACCATTTGCCTTCTTGCCAGGCAGCTCGTAAAAGGCGAGCATAGGCTTACCGTCACTAACACCGTGACATCTGACTAGGTGGTAGAGTTTCGCAGCGACTCACCCGGATTGGTACCACCGCCTTACCTATTCCTGCCGCCATAACGTCATGACGTGTTCCAGTTTGGAGCGTAAGGTAGCCGGTAAACTTACTTTTGCTTGAGGCTTAACATCCCGGCCTCAGGTTGACAACGCACCATTATCACCTTTGGTATCTCTAGGCGGCGTGAATTTCTTACCATCAGGAAATCTGTCTGCTTGTTTGCCTTCCAATATCATAAAAAAAACTTACGGAAATCTAATTAAAAGAAAGTGGTCACTACTCGTAATAATATGGTATAGAACGTCTAAGTTGAAATGACGCACTCCATCCTCGCATATACGCATATTAGACACAAGAATATATAAAATATATACCTTAACATATGTAGTATGTACGCATGTATATTGTTACTAAGTAGCAGGGCGCATTATTTCAGTTTAGACAATAGAACATTTATAACGGTAAAGCTTTGCAAGGAGTATAAACTGCCTGGACAGTTGCTTTAAAAAACACACCATCAACACAAAACCAATATACAGTTAAATTGAGTACCTCCTCCTATATGGAAGTCGGTTGACAAGGGAAATGTAACTGTTTATTTGTGTAACTATATGCAGCTCGTAAGAGGCGAGCAAAGGTTAAATAGGTCATTGCCAACAAGAGTAAGTGGTTGAGTGCCGTAATGCAACACGTCCAAGTAGGGATCTACTGCCTTACCTATTTCTGTCGCCATAATGGCAGTTTCATAATCCAACTCGAAGGGAAGGATGACCGGTAAATTTGCAAAGTAATTGGTCTAACATATCCGCAAAAAGACAGCGCACTTACAACATCTACGGTGTCTATAGGCCACCGGAAGTGTTACGTGCTTGTTCGCTGTTTTGTCACGTTCTTTAAGGCTTTAACTTGCAGAGGTTAGCTAGTGAGAAATGAAAGTAGTGAACGTTTTTTAAATATGTTAGTAAATACTAGTGATGTTCTGGAGGTAATTTTGTCGGGACCGGAGACGGAGTCTTAGAAGATGTCGGTAGCGGGTGAAAAGAGATACTTAGGGGCAAATAGAAACAGTAATATTCAACCTTTACTACCCTAACCCCTCGACCCCTCGTTGATAGAGGTTAGCGTACACGCCTAACTCAACATTTTAATGATCTAAGGACTCAACCGACCCACTGTGAGACTCAGGTTGATTCCCGATGGGGAGAGGCAAGTTTGTGTAGATGCCTGCATTTCCTTATCTGGGTGTGTATTATATTTATACTGGTATCTATTTTAGTATCGTTGACAAGCACCCATAACACAAGCATATAATTACTATGTATAGCATTACTATGGGCTAGATCAATTACCTACGTGAATTTGCCCAGAAATATTTATTTATTATAAAGTATTTATTTATAATTCTAATAAGAAAACAATAAACTTAAGCCTCCGCTTTAAAAGTGTCGGGGTAAGTCGGAACTCGGAATACAAGGTGTGACAACAATAGGAATTTCCGACTTTTTCGGAATCGAAGTCGAAAGTCTGCAACATCCCCAGTAGACACTATATTATTTTTTCCGTCTTAAACGTTCCTAGAAATCCTGAGAATTTTTTATATTGTCAGAGCTATAATTTATAATATAACATAATGAAAATGACGACTTGTGTTGGCTTGATAATGCCTTTTATGAATAAATTATATGAGAAACTCATTGATTTTTGCTGTTTTTCCCAGAGCAAATTATAACATTGGAAAGAAACTTTTCACTGTAATTGTAATACAGTATTTTATAATTTACTAAGACCAAATGCACCTGCAGAGTTAACATCGAATTAAGCAGTTTATGTTCAAACGAACTTACCTGATGCATATCTCGATGCATCGATCTTGATTATCCTGTATAATTGTTAAATGTTATACAGTGTCACGAAAGTTTTACTTATCCATATTAAACTGTCTCTAAGCTGCGTAGGCCCTGAGTTTTTAAGTGCCTAGCAACATCTAAGCTTTGGCTTTTTCAGCTATAGATCGGATGTCTCAGATTGATCCAGGCAGTTACATTTAACCATCGACGAATCTCGGAAGTGCGACTTTGAAAAAACATGCTAATTTATGTGAAAGAGAAGTATTTACGTTCCGTTTCTACCCACCAATTTGCGTGGTGGTCGGATGCAAAGTGGTAGTATGAGGAGCATTTACAAGAAAAGTGACTCAAATCTAAGTTTTTTTTAGCTTTTCTCGTTTAATAATATTGATTCCTTTATCTATACACTGTTTTGCACAGTTATCCAGCAATTGAAAACACCATGATTACACCCATACATCTTTTGGATCTTTTATATCCATACACTATATACCTATCTGTAAAAGTTTTCTTTGCCGGTAAATTTTTTTATGTTATAGGGAGGCAAGACGGATTTCCTGATGGTAAGAAATGCCGTCGCCTATAGACACCAAATGGTATTGGTGCGTTGTCTAAACCGGCTAGCCTAACCTCCAACCGAAACACGACAATGTCGAGCATTGTCATTTTGCGGAAGGAATAGGTAAGGCGGTGGTGCCTGTATGTCCAGGCGAGTCGTTGCAGGACTGTACCACCTAGTAATTAATTAAATTAATTTCTTTAGGTTTATTATCTAAACATGGTGTGTCCCACATTGAGTCACCTTAGGGTAGTACACATTTAACCATGGTTGATTGTGTACTACCTGATCGTTAAATAGGTGCAGCGTGGACAATTATTTCTTCGATCTAGTAAAAAGAAATTCAGAAAAATCAGGATTACAACGGACACGTCGAAAAAAAGGAAATCCCAGAAAGCAAAAATGAACGAAAATGAACTAAAGCTAAAGTAAAAGAAGAAGAAAACCAAAGGCCAAAAAGAAAAGTAAAAAGTTTTATATAGATAAACCTACTTCTATCACCTCTGTGGTCTAGCGGTTCAGTTGTTGGACTTGACTGTATGAGGTCCCGGGTTCGAATCCCGGGTCGGGCAACGAAAAGAAAATTGGGTTTTTCCAATTTTCTAATAAAAAAAATGTTGCTCGGGATAGGATATGTGCCCGGTTGGCGTTAGGCTTGCCACCTATCACATTGTGGGACTTAGTGTCTTCGGCTAGTCGTGGGTGCCCTGGTTGTGCCTCTGCCTTACTTCTTCGGGGATATGGGCGTGAAGGTACTTTTTTTTTACTTCTATGTATGTATGTTAAAATAGTGATAGAATAGTCTTAAGATGAAGAAAAACTATTTGTTATGACGATTATGTTCTGCAGGTTTTTATTACAAAAAATAAGGTTTATTAAATAGCCAAGATCAATAGAGTTGACAAATTTGACTATGGAGGTAAATTTATGCGGTCGCCTCTGTGGTCTAGCGGTTCAGTTATTGGACTTGACTGCATGAGGGTATTTATCTGATTTTGCTTATGTCCAATTAAAGGATATTGAAATCATTCTGCCCCGCACAAACTTAATGTAACACAAAACCTAGTTTTCCGATTAGCGGTTCTACAACTATTAAATTGCGCTAAATTTATGCACAACCTCTACTTTACAAATTATTTTTAGCAGGAAAGCCTGTTTTGAGTTTTTGTAAACTATTAATTATTTTTTATTATTTAGTTTGGTTTATTTATAAAAGCGTGATTTTTTAGTTTTTTTTTAAACTATTATTTGTTTTGTAGAATTAAAATTCTTCTTAGTATTCGAAATACGAAATTTTCAAAAAATCGTTGTTTTGGAATAACTTCTAAATGGCTTCAACATTTCTTTTTAGATCGTTTTTGACAGAATACAATAATTATTTCATTAATAAATATTAGAGTCCAAAAAATCACGTCGATCGTCACCAAGAACGTGAAAATCGAAAAAATTCGGAAAAAGTGATTTTTTAAAATTTCCCTAACATTTTCGGTTCAATCAGTTTGTGGTCAAAAGTTTATCATAGATTCTGAAAAAGTGGGTGGAATAATGCCAACTGCCAATCGATTTATTCAAAAAATACTGTTTTATTAAACTTCTAGAGCTCAAAAGCATACGAAAGCTATTTCTTTGAGCTCGGAGAGCAAAATAATACACCAATTGTATTTTTGAACTCGAAGAGTTTAGAAACGTCGTAAGTGCAATTTCAAGCGTTAAGGTATGGAATTGGCGGGAAGTTGCAGGGATGGCCTTTAGGGTCAACCGTTTTCCAGATTTTTTAAATTGATTGATTGTTAAAGTTGATGTTATAAGAAATGCAAAAAATATTTCAATTTTTTTTTCAATTTTTCATAAATAAACACTAATTAACTTTCTTTCATTCCAGAAAATAGAAAAATCTATTATAATTTAAAATCTCCAAGGAAACAAATTGATTAAATCATTTTGATTATTAATTTTTACTAAAAAAGTGCCAAAATTATAATTGTTAAATAATAAATGAATTGAATTTCTTTAATTATCAATTAAACAAAAAAAATAATAGAATCAATTAATTATATTGGGGAATCTCGATAAGACTAAAAAAAATTTTTATCACTTTCAAAATTTTGCCGCCCTAAAACATTTGCCGCCCTGGGCACTTGCCCCGAGTGCCCCTAGTGCAAATCCAACGCTGTCTGTTGTATACCTACTCGTATTTAAAATATATTTTCATTTTTTTTCTTGATTAAAGTTTGTTTCTATCGTAAACTAAAATCGGAAACAAATTTTATTTCACTTCAATTAATATGAAAACTAAAATGTTATTTAGTTTTGAAAAACAGCGTTATTTTTGTTTTTTGTAATTAGAATATATCACTATTCAGTATGATAATTTGAGAGATACAAAGGTTCTGTGATCTATAAAAATCAAAAACTCGGTTTAGTTGAAGAGAATTTAAAAGATCATTTAAGAAAGAAAGAATTTAAAAGGGTAATTATTATGTAAAAAAGTTGTCTTTTAATAAATTAAAAAAATAACACATGACATTATTTTTTATGGTAAACAAAAGTAAACAAAAGTATAATTTGTCCATCTGTTCAGCCATGATGCAATGACTACGCAAAATAGGATTTATTTATATACATACATACTAACCGACCCGGCGAACTTCGTATCGCTCATCATTAACAGTTACGTACAGTTTACATGGACAAAATTGAAGTGTTGTTTTTCCCACTTTCTCTATAATTTATCGATTTTTTAATTTCTATGAACCTTCTCCTGATAATAATTACCAAAATAAAAAAGAATCAGCAAAATTGGTCCATCCGTTCAGGTATAATGCGATGACAACGCGAAATTGGGATTAATTTGTATGTATATAGTAGCTGACCCAGCAAACTTCGTATTGCTACTATATAACATTTGATGCTCCAATAGTAGTCTGCCGAATTCAATGTAAGACATTCCAAAATCAACGACTGTCTACTTACAAATAAAAATTTAATTAAAAAAAGTGTGTTTGTGTGTGTGTGTCAGCTACGACGCACGACGATTACGATTGGAGTTTACTCCTTACGAACGATAATTATGATATATATCGAATTATTCGACTACGCAAATCATTCGAACAAGTCGACTGCGTTTTAAATTATTCGACTAATGTCAATGTCATACGTAACTCGACTGTGGCGGAGCCGAATGACGATCGCTCGGGGCGACTCGACTTTTGTTCGGGCGAGATCGTCAGTCCTGAAGGAGAAAAAAATACTGAAGGACTGAAGCGGTACGACTTACATATGTTTGTCTCTTTCTACGTAACGCCTCAACTTTTCGTGTTACACTTGATTTTACTCCTCATAAAATTTCCGTACTGGGCCTTATAACTCGAATCGTTTCTTAAGGAGTAAACTCCAAAAACTTTTTCCAGTGGACCGAATTATGAATCTAAACCAATCTCGAATCCTCGTGAACACACACAAAAAAATCATCGAAATCGCTCCAGATGTCTAGGAGTTCACACACACACACACACACACACACACACACACACACACACACACGCACGCACGCACGCACGCACGCACGCACGCAAGCACGCACGCACGCACACACACACACAAGAAATACATCTATACTAATATTACAAAGAGGAAAGATTTGATTGCTTGTTTGAAATGAATAGGCTCCGAAACTACTGGACCGATTTTAAAAAATCTTTCACTTTTATAATGCTACATTATCCCTGAGTAACATAGGCTTTGTTTCATCAATATAGGTGCAGTAGCACGCAGGCGAAGCTACGTCAAACTGCTAGTGTATATATAAACATAAATTAAAAAATACGATGAGTTCTCAGAACTGGCAATCGAACTCAAAATATTATGTTGCTCACACCGAAATTCACACAATTACTACTTAAAGAAAGTTTACCTGTCCGCTTTCTTGTCAACTAACAGTCTGATAAACGTTGAAATGTTGTGGCTCTACTAGTCCACAAGATTTCGTTAGCGTTTAGCAATCGGATCGGAGGTGGAGGAGGAGAATAGTGACGGGGTCTTTTGAATTTGGTGGGTACGTCCATGTCCGGTGTGTAGTCCCACGCGGGTGCTAACATCAGGTTCGGGTGGGCAGTTATTTCAAAGTAGCGTTCGGATAACTCTTTGAAATGCTACATTATTGTTAAGCACACCAAGTATTATCGTGGCGTTACTACATTTCCACGTGTAATCCGGGTCCGCTGAGTCGAGTAGACCAAAGTAACTCATCTATTGCAGGCGCCTTTACGACTCTGTCGCTTTCCGGTCTGGAGGGTAAGGTAGCCGCTAGTGTTGCTGAATAATAATATCATTGAAATAGTGAATAGACTTTGAAATAGTTAGTATACTCAATACACACATAGGTACGCAAATCATATTGTCATGATAATCATATATTTTTGCAAAGTAGAATGTTACCAGTCGGGATCCATTCTTCGCGAGGAACTCTCCCGACTGATAATATCATATTTTGTAAAAAAAAATATGAGTGTTGGTCTAACATCCGGACTTAAGTCGATCTGCACCTAGCTGCTATTAGGATGAAACATATTTTGTCATAAATTTAGTATAATAAGTACAATATATTAAAAATGAGTAGGTACCTAGCCTAAAAAATCCTTGACAGAACATTTAAAAAAAAAAGTTTTTAATCAGGTGTAGCATTATTAAGAAAACTTTTTGATAACTCATTAGTTGTTATTTTTTTCTGATAGTATAAAAGGCAATTTTGATCTAAATTACACGCATAACGTATCTAACAGATTTATTTTATTAAGGGTAAATACTGTAGTCTTAAAAATATGTTCTAAAGTAACCCTTCATTATACTGTTTTAAGTAAACCCAAAAAACGGTTATTGTGGATTATTCTTTAAAGATAGACATATACCACCGCTTACTTTTTTTGAGGTCTATCGAAGAAGAAAAATCCCACCATACATTGTTTTGTTAAAACTCAAAAGGTTTTGGCAGCGTTTTCGAGGAAAGCTCCCGATGGGCGTAATTTTTGTCGACGTATTGAACTAATATCGTTGTAACTTGTAATATCGTTGCTTTGTACAAAACATAAACTTACTATACACTAAAACCTTCCTCAAGAATTGTTCTATCTATTGTTAAAAACCGAATGAAAATTCGTTCAGTACTTTTTGAGTAAATCGCGAACAGACAGACAGACGCGGCGGGGGACTTTGTTTTATAATATGTATTGATAAGACGTAAAAAATGTGCAAAAGTTTGGTTACTGTTATGTATCTGGGTTGCCAGGGATTAACAGGTATATCAATGTCAGTTATTTTCACTTCATTGAATAATAAAAAAAATATCAATGAGCTGTTTTATTGCGAACACGTTGATATGGGGTTGCCTGTAAAAATCGGGAAAAATATAGGTATTCATTTTTTTTTAAATAATTTAAAATTTTCTATCCAGGATGGTTAAATCAACCCACTTCTAATATGATTTCCAATTTACTAAAGATTTTATAAAATACGTTTCATTCTATCATCAGATTGTTGCAGGTCGACGTATGTTCGGATCATGGACCAAGATTTTCTTTTATTTCACTTTTGAACATATGTGAGAGCTAACAGTTAAAACACTAACGAATGCTGGTCCTACTGAGCTGCTCTGATGATATAGCTCGAAGAAAGTAGACGTAAACCTGGAATATCTACCGATTGAGTTTGGACTCGTTAGATTCGTCCTAACTAGATCTGTTCATATATTTTGATGAACGGCCAATATTAATAATCAATCCTAATCCAAAACTTGCTGTTCAAGATTGATATTTTGATCCATTTTTATGTTATCGCTTGCCAATAACATATCTGTGGACAGGATAAATATGGCAATTAGGTATGGGATAGGCCGCCGGCTACGCAACTATCTAGATTGCTTGAAATCCGATTGAGATACATTATTAACATTGGCCGTAAGGGATCATGGTTTAAATGTTCGGTAATCTGTGCGGTATTAAGTTTATTTAATTATTTTAGCTCATCAAACAGAGAGGTGTTGTGGGTTAGATGTGTGTGAGCGTATATGTCTGTCTGTGGCTTCATAACTTTTGAGGTGAGGGAGGGTTTATTTTTTTTATTTTTTTTAACTTTATTGTTATAACCTCGTGGTAATACAGAATTCATTAAAAAATATAACTATTTAATATCGCCTTTGTGCTCTAGCGGTCCAAGCGTTGGACTTGACTTTATGAGGTCCCGGGTTTGATTCCCGGTCGAGCAACAAAAAGAAAATATGGTTTTTCCAATTTTCCAATAAAATAATGTTGCTAGGGATTAGATGTGTGCCCGGTTCGGCGATAGGATTGCCACCTATCACATTGTGGGACTTAGTGTCTTCGGCTAATCGTGGGTGCCCTGGTTGTGCCTCTGCTTACCTCTTAGGGGATATGGGCGTGAAGATACTTAATTATTTAATATAGTGAAAACTGATTTACTACTTTTTTTCGAGAACCTTTAACGTGTAATTCAAGTACTTTAATAATCAAGTCATTTAGGCACTTTAGGAAATAAATCCTGGGCACATGCTTGACTGCTGATTCCCTATTCTTTTCTTTCTTTCTTTAGGTTTTGGCCTTCACGTTAGTATTTAGCCATTAGTCAAGTAGTAATTTGCATCAAATTTTATATCAATTTCAATTAATTTTAATTAGTCATCAGTCATAAGTCGTCAGTAAGTCATGTCAGGCTCTTGGGTAAAACGGTGGCCTTTTTACACAAGCTCATGTAATGAGTTTTGGCGGCAACGAGGAAATATACGATACACTAATTTCTTCATGATTATTTCATTTGTGCACTTTCACTGAACAAAATTGTACAAAATGCCACCAAAATTGACTAATTTCACTCAATATTAACACGGAATTCAATAATTATGAAAAAACTTCGACCATCTTTTCTCTCGATGGCGCCAAAACTCCTATTCCCTATTCTGACAGGTTATTTAGGTCGTAAAATGCAAAGGATGAGTAGGTTTAAGCAGAAGGCAAGCAAGAAGCATGAAACCCTCATTAAAAGTTAAAGCTCTGTTATCCATCTTATAAAAAGGTATCTTCACGCCCATATCCCCGAAGCGGTAGGTAGAGGCACAACCAGGGCAGCCACGACTAGCCGAAGACACTAACGGCCAATGTCAAAAATGTGTCTCAATCTAATGGATTTCAAGCAATCTAGATAGCTGCGTATCCGGCGGCCTATCCCATACCTAATTGACATATTTATCCTGTCCACAGATATGTTATTGGCAAGCGATAACATAAAAATGGATCAAAATATCAATCTTGAACAGCAAATTTTGGATTAGGATTGATTATTAATATTGGCCGTAAGTCCCACAATGTGATAGATGGCAAGCCTATCGCCAACCGGCCACATGTATCCAGTCCCGATAAATTTTTTTTTATTACAAAATTAGAAAACCTAAATTTTCTTTTTGTTGCCCGACCCGGGATTCGAACCCGGGACCTTATGCAGTCAAGTCCAACACCTGAACCGCGAGACCACAGAGGCGATCCATCTTAATTATAACTTTTGCATTGTATGTGCGATATGTCAGTTCTAACCACTGTCTTATTTCGTGCGAACCAGCACAAGGCTTTAGTGATGGAAACAACAACCGTACTCCATAGCTGTTATACGTGTATTGTTGTCCCTTAGTCAATATGTTAGTAGTTATTTAGTACTTACCGGGTAGGGTACCCTTTAAACCGGAACAGGGTAGTGTTATTCATTGGCAATTACTCACATTACCCATGCTCGCTTCTTATGAACTGCCCGTTAGAAAGACAAATGGTCAATTCTACCTCTGTGCCTCTCTCTCTGTGTAATATCGCCTGTGTGGTCTAGCGGTTCAGTTGTTGGATTTGACTGCATGAGGTCCCGGGTTGGAATCCCGGGTGTGGCAACAAAGAGAAAATATGGTTTTTCTAATTTTCTAATAAAAAAAATACGTTGCTCGGGATTGGATATGTGCCCGCTTGGCGATAGGCTTGCCACCTATCACATTGTGGGACTTAGTGTCTTCAACTAGTCGTGGGTGCCCTGGTTGTGCCTCTGCCTATCTCTTCGGGGATATAGGCGTGAAGATACTTTTTTTGTCAATATGCTAGTCCTACTGTGCAGGTATACCTACTTACCGGGTAGGGTACCCTCTAAACTGGAACATGGTAGTGTCGTTATAGCGGCAGGAATAGATAATATAATATAGCGAATCCCCAAGCACTCTACCACCAGTGGTCACATTGGCAATTACTCACATCACCCATGCTCGCCTCTTATGAACTGCCAGATAGAGAGGCAAATGGTCAATTCTACTCAGCGGACCTAAACAAACCTCCCGTGGTTTGCAAAAATTGCAAGCATGGTACACTGCCTATCAAATATTCATTGTCAACAAGTTAGGCCATTTTTCATTAGCGTCCGAAAACATTTTGCTGTAAATAATAACATAACTAAAGGCCTTGGATTAAGTAAAATAACTAATTTATCAACCCCAGGGAGATAACCTTCCACCATAATGACCGTCATTATTTTCTATTGATCGTAATGGCCTCCACCCAAGTTATTTGTCATATGACGACCCTCACAAAATTTGTATCGAAATAAACAATCGATATGGCTTTTTATATTACTGGTCAAACTCGTGTAATAATGAAACTTGGGTTTCGTCGCTAATGGATATACATGATAGACTAGCTGGTACACGCGGCTTCACCAACGTTTTCATTTATGACAGAACTTTCCTTCCCGTACCACCCTTTTACTAGTCTTACTTAAAGGTAAGTAAGTATCTTCATGCCATATCCCTGAAGAGGTAGGCAGAGGCACCACCAGGGCACCCACGATTAGCCGAAGACACTGTCCCACAATGTGATAGGTAGCAAGCCTATCGCCAACCGGGCACACATCCAATCCCGAGCGACAGTTTTTTTAAAATTAGGAATTGAAAAACCACATTTTCTTTTTGTTGCCCGACCCGGGAATCGAACCCGGGACCTCAAGAAGTCAAGTCCAACACCTGAACCGCTAGACCACAGAGGCGATTTAGTTAAAGGTACCTAATTTAACGTTTTTTAAATCAAGTTTATAGTATCGCCTCTGTGGTCTAGCGGTTCAGTTGTTGGACTTGACTGCATGAGGTCCCGGGTTTGAATCCTGGGTTGGGCAACAAAAAGAAAATTTTGTTTTTCCAATTTTCTAATAAAAAAAATGTTGCTCGGGATTGGATATGTGCCCGGTTGGCGATAGGCTTGCCACCTTTCACATTGTGGTACTTAGTGTCTCCGGCTACTCGTGGGTGCCCTGGTTGTGCCTCTGCCTACCCCTTCGGGGATATGGACGTGAAGATGCTTTTTTTTAAGTTTATAGTACCTATTTGATCTCGGATCTTGAAATAACTTCAAGCTAAAACTTTCAAATACACAATGGATTTTAATAAATATAGTAGGGTATGGTTAGGATTTATAATAAAGTACAAAAGCCATCTTAATTAAGATATTCTAAACATCATAATTTTCCAGCGCATTCTGAATTGCAAGGATTTGCCAGCTTGGTTAGTTGGCTAGGCTTGGTTTGGTTACCTACCGCGAATTGGAGTGTGTTATTTTTGAACTATAAGATTTATAATCGAAAAATATAATCCAATATAATATCCTATTGAACCGGAAAAACCTTTTTTTTGATATTCTATTCCGTTAAATTACGAATTTGCGTATAAAAAATGTTCCGTCCGTCATCCGTTGATATAACGGGTTACGCATTTATTAAAATCAATAGGTACAACAATAAATCACACTTTCGCATTTATTTTAGTTTTGTACCTACCTATTCGATTATTTAATTGAAGCATAATGGATAAGCATTTTAATGTATTTTCATGAACCGACAGACATTGTCTTGTCTCATAGTTTTTTTTTATATGAATCTCCTCCTGACATTATCTACAAAAAAAATTACCAAAATCGTTCCCTCCGGTTCCACGTGATGTAATAACCAAGAGAAATTGCAATTGATATTTGTATATAGTTTCCTATTTCCTATGTTTATTTCCTACAAAACAACATGAATGTTCTTACTTCCAGGCTAAGTTCTTTAATAACTAAAAACCTGACTAATGTCAGTAGTAGTTTAGCGATGACTTCCCTGGTTTGATATTACATCAGCTCTCACCAATGCCAGTCTAGAGGGAAGGCCGCTTGTTAACTTAAAAACGCATGAGGCTTAGCGCCCATATTTACATGGGTAACTAACATGCTAACATGTACTAAATATGTGGGGTACCGCATGGTTTGTCAGATAACTGTATTTTTGTAAAATATGGTGGCAGTGACAAATAAGTTCGTAAGGACAGGAAAGAAAAAATATCTATTTTTTGGTATTAAACCTCTTCAGTAACAGAAACAACTACATAACAAAAATTATAACATTAAATTGTCAATTAGACATAATAGAATTGATTTAGATACACGTGTAACAAAAAATTATAAAAAAAAATATTTTATCAAGTGTAAACTTCATGAATGGTGACGCATCAGTTGTCCGACGAGTGGTGAGTTGTTCGATAGCCCGTAACCAGTCAAGGTCAGGGGTTGTAGGCAGCCAGCCACCATGCTACCCGGTTCACTCGCACCCCTCGATGGCCACAAAACGCGCGCTCTCACTACTATCTACGCGCCGCGGAAATTAAAACCCAGAAAAAATAAAACCGCGCAATCCAGAATGTTAGAAAACGACATTTCGATCAAACCCAGCTTATCCCCCTTCCACCCACTTCCAGCTATTGGTCAAAACGCGGAAAAAAGAAAAGTAATTGTGTTTGATTTGAAGAATAGCAACACGATAAAACTTCAGGAAGTTTTGCATCCACTTTCGCCTTTAAACGTTCATGGATTGAGAAAAACTACGATTAAATCCTTGGAAGACAAACCTCAACAGCTCTTGAGGGAAAATACATACGATGTAATTGAACCAATTTATATAAACGCTACTAAAGTGAAGAAAAAAGATGCACAGAAGATGAACAAAAATGTTCCCATGTCACCGAAGACCAGGTTCAAAAACGCAGCATTGCAAGTTGCAAAACTGAATTCTACTACTGAGAATGGTAAATTATTATGTCTTAGAGAAAGAGAAACATACACTATTTGCAGGGGTGATGATCCTTGCCGACTGCAAAGGTTGTCTCAAAGTCCTGTAAAACAATTTAACAAGTTGACTGAAATTTTTCAAAACCTTGAAGTAAATGGAAGGCACAGGGATAGAATAAAGAAAGAGAATAGTTGGTTCTAAACTAAGAAGTTATTTTATTTGTATTTTTCTACAGACGGAAATATATAGTGGAAACTAAGTGATAAAGTGTTATAATCTATTTATTTTATTAAATGTTATTACTTGTATTACGCAAGTGTGGGGTTTCTATTGCTCAAAGTTTTCGTGTAACGTGTTCAGTGTTATTTCTAATAAATGTGTGTATTTTTATTACGTTTTTTCTTAATACAAACGAAGAAGTGTTTGCATAAACCGACAAGTGACAAACATCGCTACATAAAATCCTAAATTTAAAAATTCCTACACACAATATAAATACTTTTGAAATTCAAAAGAAAAAGAAGCCGACGATCTTCGCTATGGTAAGAACCAGTTATGCAATGTTATGTAAAATATTACTCTTATATCCCCGCAGAGGTAGGCAGAGGCACAACCAGGGCACTTACGACTAGCCGAAAACACTAAGTCCCACAATGTGATAGGTGGCAAAACGGGCACATATCCAATCCCAAGCAACATTTTTTATCAGTTTTTTTTAAACTACATTTTCTTTTGATTGTCTAACCCGGGAATCGAACCAGGGACCTCATGATCCTGATGATCCTGGATCGCTAGGCCACAGAGAGAGACGCAAAATTTAAATCACATGTAATAACAAAATTTTTATTTGTGTATTCATCGTTAAAAAATCTTTTATTTCACACATTACAAACAGCTAGTATAGAGTTAGCTACTAATATTTAAAATTACTATGAATAAAACTATTTATAATATATAACTATAAATAAAAATGTATGTATGTTAGCTGTTGCCCGCGATTTCGTACACGCGTGGAAGTAACTTTTCGACGTTAGTAGTAGTAGTTAGTAAGAATGATTTCCCGCAGTAAACGGTATCCTAAATGTTGACCTGGGCTGTAAAACTACTATTACACATTTAAAAAAAATCCGTTCAGTCGTTTTTTTTATGTTAAACGTGTCAGGTCAGCGAATAAGCACACGGGTCTCCTGATGGTAAGAGACAACTGTGGCCGATAAACACAACAAATATTACAGGTGCGTCGCTGTATTGCCTGTACGTTAATCCCATTGTGCAAGTTTACCGGATACACTACCCTCCGGACCGGACCGAGTCGTGGTGGCAGAATTAGGTATGGCGATGGATCTCTAGCTGGGCAAGTTACTGTCCAGTGGTCTTGTTGGGACTGACAAATATTTTAACCAGTGCTCGCCTCTTACGAGCTGCCTCGTCTCATTATAAAATATATCTATATATTTAAGTTTTGTTATTGTTTTATTATAAAATATATTTATATCACATATTGCTATGTGTGTGAGTTAAGTGATATGCTAATTTGAATTCTACACTAACTTTCAAGAGAAGCGGTGGCCGGTCCGTAGAGAAGTCATCGAGTTTCATTTGCTACGTAGTGCTACGAGTGTGCTACGTATCATCTTGAATCCTGATTTCTAGTAGAGAAGTCATCGAGTTTCATTGGCTACGTAGTGCTACGTATCATCCTGAATCCTGATTTGTAATGTGGAACAATGCATCGCAAATTTTTAACTCGAAATGCACTTTTTAACCGACAGTCCTGTTTGGCTATTATCTTGGCTATTATCGAACAGATTTTAATGTTTATTTTTTCGAAAAGTATGATTCTGAGTTGTGCCCATATACATTTTATAAAGATCCGACACGTCGTTTTTGAGTTTAACTTAGTAAATCATATTTTTTATTACACATGACGTCATGATAATAATACTTAATAATAATATTTTTGGTGAAACTTTGGTGAAACCGAAGGTTTTGCTTGTGCAATTACTGACGAGGTTGTCAAGACGAATAACTATCGATAATACATCATGAGGGATGGCACAGTTGACATATGTCGAGCGTACCATCGTCCTGGTGAATCTATTAGGCATATTATTTCCAGTTGTTCTCATCTTGTCAACGGCGAGTACTTGCACAGGCATAAACAAGTAGCCAAGATAATCCACCAGCAACTTGCTCTTCGATATGGACTTGTTGGTTTTGAAGTACCTTTCTATAAGTATACACCGGAGCCAGTTCTTGAGAATAGCCATGCAAAGCTCTACTCGGACCGATCTATCATCACGGACAGGACTATTGTCGCCAATAAGCCTGACATCGTGGTGGTAGATCGGTTGAAGCGCCGGGCTTTTCTTGTTGATATCACAGTTCCATGTGACATTAACCTCGTGAAAGCTGAGAAGGAAAAATTGACAAAATACATAGACTTAGCGCACGAGGTTACTGACATGTGGGATATTGACTCAACAATAATTGTCCCGATAGTCGTGCCAGTAAACGGTCTAATAGCGAAGAGTCTCGACCAACATCTTAAAAGACTCGCTCTACAACCCTGGGTTAAGGGCCGAATTCAGAAGGCAGCAATTTTGGGGACGGCACGCATTGTGCGAAGATTCCTCACTCTGTCGCCCTGACCACTGACGGTTTAGTTGTAAGACCACCGTTTTTGGTAACCTGTTTTTTATGTTTATATTTTTAATATTTTTTTTATATTAAATGTATAGACGTAGAAAATAAGAGGCATTGAAAATAAATGATAATAATAATAAATAAATATCCCTGGACAAGTCACACAAATTGAATCTAACCCCAAAGTAAGCAATTATATGCTTGTGTTATGGGTGTTGGTTGGTTAACCTCGCGGTTGGCCCATGTAGTTAGGCGTGTGCGCTAGTCACTCAACCGACGAGGCGGTCAAATGAATAATGAAATCGAAGTCAGTGTTTTGTTTCAGTCTGCAGTTTCAGTACACTTAAATTATTTGTATTAAGTAGTAGACATTGCATGTTCATGTCAATTATAATCCTTGTAAGTTAGTTATGATCACAGAATTGTGTTTTTTTAGAAATGTAGTCAAAAAAATTTATTGAGGTCAAATTTATTCAATGGGCGAACACTAACTAATTGATATAAACATAAATACTCTGTGATAGGCTTAAGAAGTTTGTGCTGAGTAATGTCTCCTGAAATGTTCAAACCTTACCTACAGAGTCACGTTAGTAGGTAAACAAATATCAAACCCTTCAGAATATTAAAAACAGCGCTGACCTTGCCCTTCAAAGAAATTCGTTCGTGACATTTAAATTTGACGCCGGTTTCTCATTATATACTAGTTGTTGTGCGCGGCTTTGTACGTGGTAAAGTTAATTTAATTTTCTCCGTATTATATAGTCTGGGTCCTATTTGTAGAATAAACTCTGCTTTTCAGCATGAATTTTCAATTTTCTAATAAAGATAACGTTGTCCAGGATTGGATGTAGGACTGATGTAGGACTATAGTATCCGTGATCTGAAGTGGGGCCTGGTGATCTGCTCGCACAGGGTATCCTAGTTGCAGACACCAGTCTCTTACTTTGTTATTTGGTTTTGAATGTTGATTCTGTTAAACTGTTTGTAAGAGAAATAAATAATTTTGATTTTTTTTATGTGTGCCCAGTTAGCGATAGGCTTGCCACCTATCATATTATGGGACTTAGTGTCTTCGGCTAGTCGTGGGGACCCTGGATGTACCTCTGCCTACTTCTTCCCGAATATGGGTGTGAAGATACCACAGGGGGTTAAGAACCACGCGGCAAGTTGTACGGGTCGGGATCCACCGCCTTACATATTCTTACCGCTATGTATATTGACAGTGTCATTCGCTGGTCCGGAGGATGCAGTAGCTGGTAGATTTGCATAATAAGACTAATAAAATGGTGATATGATATATTATATTGATATGACGTACAAATATCGACAACAGTAGGGTTCCTCTTGAACCTCGATTCATGCAGTATTGAAAATTGCAATTGAGTATGTCATTTTAGATACTCTTGAATACAATACTGGCGAATTATTAACATTTAAATAATAGTAAACAATAAATTATTTTATCGGATTCGTTGAATTTATTTGTAATTAAATGTTAATAATCTGCTAGTACTGTGTTCAAAAGTACCTAAAATGACATATACGATTCCAATTTCCAATTCGTATGATATCGACATTCAAGAGTAACCCTCCAGTTAGACTGATAAGAGATATATTACAATTAGAGGAACGCCAGTGTGGTCTATTTAATTTAAAATATCAGTACCTATAGACTAATATTAAATATCAGTACCTATCTCTATGGCATATAGTATTTTTTTTTTGAGTTTATTGTAAAAAGAATATAGAAACTATTCTGTAGTGTCATCCACTTTTAATAAGATTTAACTAAAGATTAAAAAAATGATTTTGATGTTTTTTTAATTTCTTTTTCTAGAAAGTACAATTCACCAATACAATACCGGGATTATCCCGGGATTAGCTGTAGACAATCCCGAAATCCCGGGATTAGAAAAATTTACCGGGATCGAATTCTCTAATTACGGTTTAATAGACTATAATACTGAGTTGAACCTTGAAGTACTTTAATCTATATTTATTAATAACGTAGTGCTAAGAAGATGGCTTGGAACAAAGACATCGATGCTTATCACACAAATCTTTGTTGCAGTTGGGAATCAAATCCGTGGCCGTAAGACGTTCACGCTAACCCCTGAACTAGTTAGTCGAGTAATTAAAAAGTTTTTAATTACAAATGTTTAATAAGAATATTTCAAAGAAGTGCTTTTAAACTTGAACAACACTTTCCAATAAAATAGGTCATGCGGCCCCAGTGGCCCATCGCGTGAGTAATCATCTAAACGAACTAGTTACATTCAGTTGACACAGCCAGCTGAGGGGTATCACTATCTATTATAGGTCAAATGTTTTAAAACTATTATATGTTGCCGGAAGTGTATGACAATTAGGAATACCTAGCAAATGTATAAAGTAATAGACTTCATAGATTGACATAATTATATTTAAAGCCTTGCGGGTTATGCAGAGAGCATCGAGTGCCTAGACACCATATTCTTGATGACCTGCCTAATTTCCTCTACATTCATTACTCTTTCCATACAAACACTCCTACCTGACTGATTCTGACGCGGATTTTTCGTTTGAAATCTGACGTAATCGAGATGGTACTTAGCTACATTACATATAGGTTTTGTCGGGAGTTATTGGAATGTTTAATCTTAGGATTATTTGTATACTAGCCGACGCGGCAAACTTTAGTTACTGGGCTCTGGACTTGACATGAAGACATGTTGGTATACCTGACCTAAGATGACCTGGGTGCTTATTATGTATCTCAGTTGCCAACTCAAAGTGGATGAGTGTACATCAAATAGCTGTCAAATGACGTGTTTTATATTTACTATCTCCTGTGACCAGCAGAAATACAATAGAGATAGAAAACACAAATGACGTCATTTGATGTACACTTTTGCAGTTTGAGTTGGGAACTGAGATAC
>NJDC01002825.1:155572-175549 GCA_002245475.1 Calephelis virginiensis | reverse complement strand
GAATAGTTAAAATAATGGTGTGCTGCCAATTCTTTCACATTTACAAATGTTTTGTTTTTGCACTATTTTTATTAAACAGGTTATTTAAAAAATAACTCGAATGTCTTAAAATTTTCAACTAAACAACTAACATTTTTAACAATGTATAACCGCTTGTAGTGACATCTGTTTCCGCTTTAAGGACTTATTTTATTATACTGTGTACACGAGGATAATCTTTGTTCTCGAGAAATAAAAGCGATGTCACCAGTATCTTTCTTAAAACGTCAGATTTGACTAACTGTCCCCCCCCTGGATGGCAGTCTGTACGTAGTACTCTAAGTGGTCTGTGGATACATCATAATTTTGCCGAGCAATACGTATTTGCATTAAAATTTTGATTTAGTTTATTTCAGAAGGTCTTATACAAAGTTGATACTATAACGGAGTTGACACCACCTTTTCTATAGGGTGATATTTTTACTATGGCAAAGCACGTCAATAACTGGATTGACCAATTTAGAGGAACCTTTACTCCAAGATTACTGCTTTATAAATAGTTTTCGCAAGTAACTGAAAAAGTACGTATTTCTTGAAAAGAATGTTAACTTATAAAAAAAATAGCTATTGTGGTCAATGATTTAATATCGACAGAGTTGTACCTAGTTGAAAGTTGTTTCTTATATTTTGTCGAAACTTATATTGATTATATATATATTAATACTGAAAATTTGAGATTAAATGACATAAAAAGTGAAAATTTATATTATTTTGACGCTGTTACCGTTATTTAGACCTGTTACCTTGGTTTTTGTATTTCTTAAATAATTGTGCTTCATCGTAAAATTCACCCTCGAAGGTGACAACGGGGATGATGCCACCTTAATTAGAAGCCGTAAATTGCTTCATAGGATTAACTCTGTATTAGAGCATATGAGAGCCTCAGCAGAACTTAAATCCAATTTTTAAAGAACATCCGTGGTACTTTACACGATTGTGAGGGAAATGGGACATATCTTCACTAAACCCATGAATTAACAAAAAATAAAACAATGTTTTGTATTTTTAATTTATTATTAGAAAGCATGTGGACATTGATCCATCAAGCTCTATAACATAAGATTAGGTATTTATATTAACATTTAACTAACTAGTTTGCCGACATTGGTGTTGCAATCACATTAATTTAGAATACTAAATTCTCAAAACATTCAACGCATTTGTCGTGTTATTGATAAACACGGTGTAAAGTACTCCAAGGTTCAGACTGGTATGATAGTCTTTATTACAATGCGATACAGACTATAATATCAACCAAATTTTACTCCTACGTCAGCCCACGTTTATTAATAAGACGGTTGGGGTTTATCACTCTTAGGCCACAAACTGGATCTCAGCGATTGCGGGGCGGCGGCGAGAGCGGCGCGATCTAACACATAGATTCTTATTGAAGTGAACTGTATGTCAGCGTAGCAGCGGTGCCCGAGCGACGAGCGACCGTCAAGCGATCTCCCTGCGATTGAGTCAACGTAGTGCTGTTCCCCTTTGTATTTAATATTTGTCGATAAATGTATAGAATGTATAGCGATATACAGGTATATATATATATATATATATATATATACATGTATATACATGTACATCGCAGCATTTTACCGGAGGTAATAATTAGTGAATTTTAGTAAGTAGTAAGTAATAATTAGAAAACATTTGAATATTAAAAAAGATTATAATATGTGTAGGTAGGTTCTAAATTGAACTGTATAGTTCATACAACAAAATATATTAATTAAAAGTCTCTCCACCCATTCCTGTATAATCGTGCTACTTGTTGGGGTATAGGTAATAAATTATACGAATCAAAAGCACTCGGTTCAAAAGATGTTGACGCCCGCGCACGCCGTATCGACACCGTGCTCACATCAAACACAACACTTAGACTGAGAACTCTCGTAGATCCCGTAGAATGTAGATTTATATGCAAAAAAACTTAAGTTCACATTTCACGACGCAATTATCGCCCGCAGCGCCTGCGGTTGTTTGCGGTTCCCGCGAGCGGTCGTCTGCCCGTTAATCGTGCGGGCGGCAATCTTCTGCCGCCGCCTCGGCGGGTTGCGACCGCGGACTCTGCGGTCGCTTGGCGGGCGATCATTTTATACTATTTGTGCTGATTATTTAATAGCAACCGCGGCCCGCGCGATAATCAACCGCCAAGTTTGCGTTCTTAGCGTTTGTCGCCGCGACACGAGTGATCTGGCCGCTGACATCGAGTTCGGGCATAGCTCGCCGCGCTCGCAGCCGCCGCGCTCTCGCCGCCGACCCGCAAATCGCTGAGATCCAGTTTGAGGCCTTAGGCCTTCCGAACGCACGAAAGTCAATAAAAATAATCGCAGTCTTGCTTGACAAAGACGTTAACATAACAGACTAGGCATTTTCATCAAACTTTGAATTCTGCAAAATTAGCGCTTCCAGCGTAAACGCTACCTGTCTGTCTACCTGTAATCACAAATTATGTATAAATTTGTCACATATTTTGATCTAGTCCTATCGTTAGCGCTTATATTTCTACTTAAATATTATTAAACGGGGTTCCCAAATTCTCCTTGATTTGTGCCGAATAATTGTAACATGCTTCTTTTCTGCTGCTTAAAACTAGTGCTGAGGCATCATTTGTACTAATTTGATTACACTATGCTTATTGACACCGGTATTCACAACATTTTAGGCAGAATAAATAAATAAAAAGCAACTACACTCACAAAAACCGCAGAAGAACAGCGTTTTCAACAGTTTGAGGAATACATCCTTAAATCTTAACTGAGGCTGGGTGAAGGGACGTCTAAGAAAAGTACTAAGAATGTATGTATAGATGGTGACTGCTTTATCTAACACTTGTAGTACTTCATCTCAACCTACAGTTTTACATAAGCAAGGCTTGACGCGAGTGCCCAGTCTATACTCATTAATATCTTTGTATTCCTAAAACTTATGGTCCGAATGAGAATGCTCTAAATCAGTCAACAAAGGATCATTTTCTTCTTCAAGTCTGGACGATCTTGAACTCAGTTTAGATGCTGAAACCCTTTGAGTAAACATTAACAAATTAGGCACTAAAGCTCCGCATGGCGTAGCTGGAGCTGATCTTGAAGACATTCTAGATCCTGGGGATATTCTTGAATTTCTCCCAGAATATCCAACAGAGAGAGGCATATATAGACTTGATTTTCTTGCTTTTGTAATTTTCTTGATTGGATCGTGACGCCTTTGACGCCGTTCGTCAACTTGTCTCCGAAGGGTAGAATCTCTGGATTGCGTTGGGCTTGTTGGTTGTGGAGGAGACTCACAAGCGGCTGCGGTTTCAGGAGAGGTAGGAAATAATTGACGTAGTCCGTAAGCTTCTTGGTCGTATATTGTATCATCGGTGTTGGTCTGGGACTGAGATCGCGGTGGAGGGGATGAGCCAAGGCGCGGCTTGCATCCTCCGTCACAGTAGAGTTCACAGTCAATAAGCTCAAGTTCAAGATCAAATGCCCGATCCTGTAATAAAATAAGTTTGTGAATTTATAGTTATGGTGTCACGTAAAATTGAAACTAATTCAGATGGTTTTAGATGTACGATTAAGATGGTTAACGTGTTTGCTCTTTTACTTCTCAAGGAATCAAATAAACAGTCAGGTTTTTAATGTGTAATGAATAATAAGGCATATCGCCTAGATAAATACAATTTAAATAATAATTCTCAAACTTCTCTTCTCCTTAGACTACAAGCTAAGATATAATAGACATACTGAGAAACACCACACGTCATGATCGTTCATCGCATTATTTATAGAAATGCAATGAATGAGGATACCTACCTAATACGGTGATACAAATACACCTGTGCCCTTAGCTTGCCCCTTGCAAACTGCAAGATATGTAGACAGTTAGTCTGTTCTACAAAAGATACTTTGTGCGAGTAATGTTTCACTAGGTGGTACTGCAGTGTTATGCAACTGGTCTAGATTGGTATCACCGCCTTATCTAAAGCCAGCGAGCTACGATGGCGTAGCACCAATGCTCGTAATTGTCATATTCCGTGCGGGAGGTTCACTATTATACTTGAAAACGTGACCTGAGATCCTGGCAGTAATGTAATACCTACGCACCAGAAACATGTATATCTTTGCCAAGTAGTGTTTATCTGCGATTATACTGTATTTTCTCATCAAGTGTTGGTCCGTGTTGGTTCGGGCTCCTTTGCAGAATAGACCATCTGCCTTCCTGCCAGGCAGCTCGTAAAAGGCGAGCATAGGCTTACCGTCACTAACACCGTGACATACTACTAGGTGGTAGAGTTTCGCAGCGGCTCGCCCGGATTGGTACCACCGCCTTACCTATTCCTGCCACCATAACGTCATGACGTGTTCCGGTTTGGAGGGTGTGTTAGCCGGTAAACTTACTTTGGCTCGATGCCTAGCATCCCGGCCTCATGTTAGCAGCGCACCATTACCACCTTTGGTGTCTCTAGGCGGCGTGAATTTCTTACCATCAGGAAATCCGTCTGCTTGTTTGCTTTCCATTATCATAAAAAAAAGTGAGATGACTATTTGTTTTCCATCAAACATAGAAATTTGCGCAGTTGTCTTATTATCGTTGCGTATTGTAAGGTAAGAATAACATCACCAGCGGTTGTACAGGCGAGGTGATGAGACTCTCGCGAAAGGCAGGCGCGGGCTCGCGGCGGCGCGGCTCTGCTAATGACGACAACGAGCGCAGCGCCGAGCGTCCGCACTCGCTCAACCCGCTCAGTCCGCTCGCGCACGAGTACGGCGGGGGCACCATCGTGTTCGCCTGATTACAATAATATTAAAACGCTAAAGGTCTTCGCTAATTATCGGTTCTAATAATCTACGAACCGTTATCCATAAGTACCATTTGTTTAAAGTAACGCGGCGTTGGTCATGGTTCTATTATATCTTACTGACTCGCAAATATTACCATAAATAAACATGACGTTCTTGATTGTAGGAACCGGGCATATGCCAGAACTATCTACTCCATAAAATAGGCATAATAATTAATAAGTATGTCAATTTTACGGAGAAGACAGTCTAAGTCTTACTAATTACTGTCTGTCTCGGCAAACTTCCTCCTGTCAAAGCCCAAGGACTTTGAACAAATCATTTGGCTCTGTAACTGGCAGCTTGTAACATATTCCTTTATTACTTATTTGTTTTGAAACATACAATATATATTACATACCTATACTAATGACAATGCTCGTCATTGTCGTGTTTCGGTTGGAAGGTAGGATAGCCGGTTTACTCAGGTAGCCTCAGGTTGACAACACACCATTATCACATTTGGTGTCTATAGGCGACGGCATTTCTTACCAGCAGGAAATCCGTCTGCTTGTTGCCTCCCTATAACATTAAAAAATAAAAAAATATATCATATGGTCTCATATAAACACTGTAAATGAGGTCTTATTTGTACACTTACGGCCAATGTTAATAATGTATCTCAATCTAATGGATTTCGAGCAATCTAGATAGCTGCGTATCCGGCGGCCTATCCCATACCTAATTGGCATATTTATCCTGTCCACAGATATGTTATTGGCAAGCGATAACATAAAAACGGATCAAAATATCAATCTTGGACAGCTAGTTTTGGATTAAGATTGATTATTAATATTGGCCGTTAAAATTAATTAGGTAATTAGTTACAAATTGTAACGCCCTTCAAATACATTCATAATTTTGTTATGGAATTACGTATCTAAAAAATTTCGAACGCAGCTAAATTTAGAATGCACTACTCAAATCTTTAAGCACATACCTACATTCAGATTTTTTCCTTATTTGAGTTTATAATGTAGCTAATAATAAAAATGAATAACTGAATAAATAAATTTGATAACCCTGGACAAGTTACACAAATTGAATCTTACCCTAACGTAAGAAAATCTAGATGCTTGTGTTATGGGTGTTATTCAACGATTCTAATACATAAAATACTTAAATATATACCAAAATAAATTTAATAAACACCCATATTCGGAAATGCAGACAGCTAAATATTCACCACACAAATGCCTGCTCCCGTTGGGAGTCGAACCCAAGCCTCGCACTTTGTAGGTGGACTTATGCATGTATCCCAGCCCCTCGACCACCGAGGCGGTAATGAGTGGATTAATATGGGGCGCCATTTTGTTTAGACATTTCGAAACGGTATTCCGATCAATATTACTTATAATATTAATAATAGATAATATTGGACTTAAGCTGAGACTGAGACGTTACTCGCATGCAACAAATAAAAAAACGCGAGCAAGCGTCTGATTTGTCTATTAATTAGCCTGTTATAGCAAGAACCCATTAGTACCTACAATATACTACTATTATGTTCCACTAACTGACACACATTGAAATAGTTCCACAAATAATCAAAAAGCGCTTTTGTAGAAGAGTTTCAAAAAAAGCAATTTCAAAATATTTTTTAATATTTAAATGCTTCCTTCAATGCTATTTTTGTTTTGTTTTGTGAATAAACTTAGAAATACTATATTTTATGACACGTACCTCATTCGCTGCATTACAAAGAAAACTAGAGTTGAGAGAATCAGCTGTACTTGTCGCTGAGATGGATCCTGAAAGTCAAAAAATACGTGTTAATGCTTTAAGTAGCTAGTAATTATTTAATCGTAAAAGAACTGATTAGTGATTGCCTGGAAATTATTTAAGCAATCACCGGGGCCATTCAGTACCTTTTTAGTGATGGTCACTGGCTAAAATTTAAGACATCAAATAGCTTTCAAATGATGTGTTTTGCATTTGCTATCTCCATTGTATTTCTGTTGGCCCCAGGAGATAGTAAATAATATAAAACACGTCATTTGACAGCTATTAAATGTACAGTGTTCATCACTAAAAAGATACGGAATCAGGTTATGAATGTGTGTTTTAAAAAACACACATTAATGTCCATAATATTTTTTATGCTCACTTTCAATTTTTTTTCGGAAAATAATATTTTTATTCTAGACACGACTTGAGGTTGAGACTTTTGTCTTACGCTGATGTTTAAAACCCCATGGCTGTAAGGCATAGCTCAATAGCTACCAGTTATATTAATATTATATATATAAGTGGCACCGGACTACACTTTATACGTATTAACTCAGATTGACCAAGTGTCATCAGTACGTGACGATAGTTGTTTTTAAGGTTATGACTCACCAGGACCTTGTATCACATAATTTCTGAAGTAGTGTACCATCACATAGCTCCCAGCTTTTCCATCGTCTTCTCCACAGGTTATAACTAAAGGATAGAGATCTGGCTTCGAAGTTACCTGGAAAGGTAAGTTAAATAATAATAATTTAACTAATAAATAGTAAATCTAACTTCAAGAAAGAGGTCGATCACCGAATCCAACTCGGATGGGCAGCGTTCGGGAAGCTAAAGAGTATCTTCTTGTCCAAATTACCGCAGAGCCTAAAGTCGAAAGTCTTCGACCAATGTGTGTTACCGGTGATGACATATAGAACTGAGACCTGGCCGATAAATGTTGGCCTCTTAAATAAGCTCATAGTCGCTCAGCGTGTTATGGAGAGAGCTATGCTCGGTGTTTATCTGCGAGATATGATCCTTAATTCGGTGATTAGCAAGAGAACGAGAGTAACTGACAAAGTCCAGGGCGTTAGCAAATTGAAATGGCAATGGGCAGAAACGACAACCGCTGGGGAATTAAGGTTCTCGAGTGGTGGCCCCCACCGGAGAACGTATTTTTGGACGACCTCCCACCCGGTGTACTGATGATCTGGTCAAAGTCGCGGCGAGTCGCTGGATACAAGCGGCTGGTGACAAAGACTTGTAGCGCTCATTGATGGAGGCCTATGTCCAGTAGTGGACGTCCTCCGGCTGGTGATGATGTTATTTTAATTAACACTATGCCAGAAAACAAAGACGAATTCATGAGTAACGAGTAACTATCTGCGAAGTCTTTACTGTCATATGGCCTTTTGGACGGGACACGATCACTCTGTTGAAATTTAATGTTCGAAATAAAGTGTTATATATAAATATTATATATAAAAATTATATAAACATTACAAATAGTTCGAGGTTATTATTAAACTAAGTCTAAATAGTCAATAAAGTTCAAGTAGTATTAAGATATATAAGGAGAGGTAGACTCGTCATTGTCACTAAATTACACTCCAAAGTAATGTTACCAACTTCCACCACTGTATCACTACACTGTAAAATTTGTAGAGATATTGATATCTCATGAAATGTTATAAAAGCACCAAGCATATTTAGTGTACCTATTAATAATGTTTGTATAGGTTATTTAAAACCTATCATACTTTGTGCGACTGTCGCTTACTCTTTTTTAGGTGATACAACTGGGTATATATCTTATAATCATTTAGGTATATGACATATCCATATATGAGTGAATTGTAGTTGTTATCATTGTTAAAGTAATATATTTTATTTATAGAAGAGAAAATATCTAAACAGGCAAGTGCCTAACAGGCCTAATTATAAATTATCACTGCCGCTCTCAAATTTTTTTTAACTTCACAAGTATTACAGGTAGATACATGTACATACATACTCTCTTTTCTTAAAAGTCCCTAAGTCGTGTCTGTCGTTGGTTATTTATTCCACAAAGGTTTTATACTATTTATGAAATACCTTATGAAAGTGGTGGTGTCAAGAGTCTCCGAAACCGGCGTGTTTGTATGAAAAGGGTTATGAATGTGAAGGAAGCAAGACAGGTTTGTCAGGATCGTGAGGTCTGGCACTCGATACTCTCTGCCTACCCCGTAAGGGACTTGGCGTGAAGATATGTATGTATGTACCTTATGAAAGTGTCATAGATGCCGTCTCTATGGTATATATCTTAATGGTGTAAGACAACTTACTTCAGAATAAGGTGGAGGCGCCTGGTGAAAAGAACCGCAGCGACTATATCGTGGCGGAGGGTACACAGAGCCAGCCGAGTCCCCCTCCGACCTATTTCTTGGCACACAACAGGCAAACGAACACATGTACACGCCTGGACGTCTGTACACTAAGCACCATATACAGCACACCAGAATCCCAGCTAGAGTCCCCAGCAGAAACAGCACTTGCCTGAAATAGATGTTATTTTTTTGTCCTAAGTGTTTTTTACTATGTAATTTGTAATCGCCTCCGTGGTCTAGCGGGCCGGCGTCGAACTTGAATTCAATATGTGCCCGATTGGCGATAGGCTTGCCACGTATCATATTGTGGGACTTAGTGTCTTCGGCTATTCGTGGGTGTACTGGCTGTGCCTCTGCCTACCGCTTACGGGAAAGAGTTAAGAAAAAATAATTTCCTATGTTTATCTATAAACATGATTTTATCAGTTTTAATTTAGCAGTAAAAGTGTTTTGCTATTGTTTGTCGTAGTTCTTTTTCCTAAAAAAATCGTATTTACCATTGTGAATACCAGCTATAAGGTATGGCCTCTTTGAACGAGTCCCCAGGTAGCACCTTTGGCGTGACAGTAGCGGGTGAACAGCAGCCCTTCTCGCAGCAGTACCAGAGGGGAGGGCACAGCTGCCCGTCTGCACATGGTGTTTCTGCTGCACACTGGAATTTTGCAAATGTATATTACAACAAGACGAACAAGCCGATTTATTGCTAAATGATAAGAAATACTCGTCGCCTATTTATTAGACACAAAACCTAACAGTAGGTACATTGCGAACCTGATATTTGAAGTTTTGAACCTCTTGCGTTAATAATTATCAGCTATCTTACCCATTAAACTGTAGTTACACGACAACGGCGACTCAGTAGTAGCCGTTGCCTCAGCACCTAGCCTATTACCTAATATTATCAGTATATTATTAGGGTAATAGGCTAGGTGCGAAGGGCCTCGACCACCTTCTCACACTACTGCAATATAGGTAACAGCTCAGTTATGTAAATTGTTTTCAAATTAGTGCTCAAAATTTTATCTGGACATGTTACATATTGAACTGAAATGTAACAGCTGAAAGCGCGTGTTTTTTTAGCGATAAAAATTAAGTAGGTGTTTAATTTGATTATGACTTTTTATATTTTTTTACGTTTTGAAGTCCGTATTTCAGGCTAAGTTGAAATATTTTTAACGAAATTGAAAAAAAAAATTCTATATATCCAACGTTTTTTCGAATTCGTCACAAATAACTACTTAGACTATTAATTTTGCAGGCAATGGTTGACACCACCATATATCTACTTCAAAAAAAATATTTCGACCGAAATATTTTAAGCCCTTGGACAATATAAATAAAGAGAAGGGCAATAGTAGGGTCTAATAATAGTTTTTCCTATCTTCTTTATCTATAAGTAACTAAGGTCACACTTTCTAATACTACAAAGCCTTGCAATATGATTACTAACGGTCACACACAGAGACGTTTAATGTATCATTAATTCACATTTTTTTTATAGAAAATGTCGACTGATCAAAAGATAATTGACATCTTTGAGTGCGGCCGTAAGAAATATAATTCTGCTTTTGGTCTGAAGATTTCGTTCTCTTAGTTACCAGTAGGCCTATTCTGTCTAAAGACGGTGGATCCTTACCTGTGGGGTTACTCTTGAAACTCGATTCATGCAACATTGGAAATTAAAATCGAGTATGGCATTTTAGGTACTCTTGAACATTGTATTGTCACTGGCGAAATATTAACATTTAGGTAAAACTAAACAATAAATTATTATATCGGATTCGTTGAATTTATTTGTAACTACATGTCAATAGCCCGCTAGTATTGTGTTCAAAAGTACCTGAAATGACATATACGATTCCAATTTCCAATTGGCAGGATGTTGAGAGTCAAGAGTAACCATACTGAGCATGTTGCTGCACAAGTCCAAGTACCTACCAATAATCTAGTTGGTAATGAGTAATGACAGAAAGGCAGATGCTCTATTCCACACAAGGGGGACGGACCAATATAGGGGTAGGAATATTTCTGTAAAACTTCACCGGACTTTTTTGGGCCGAGCTGAGTGCTCAGCCCATTATTTAAATGGATTGAACTGTTCCCTACGATGCCAGCAACAAGGGCTATCTGCCTTGAGACCATACCTCGACTTGGTGCTGATTTCTGTTTACTGAGTGGACTTGATGGAGTAGTAGTGGTGGCTCGTCCCTCGGCGTTAGGTGCCGGGCGCAAGGGAGATCTTCGTCGCCGAGACCGGTGTAGAGTAATGTCTTGTGAATTTGTGTTTGGGTTGGGAGAAATTCTTGCGTTAGCCGCGGTTATTGGGTTCGGAGGATCCGATAACACGTGGCGGGGTCTTCTAACTTTGGTGGGTACGTCCGCGGCCGGTGTGTAGTTACACGCGGGTGCTAACACCTGGTTCGGGTGGGCAGCCGTTATTTCAAAGTAACGTTCCGATAGTTCTTTGAAATGCTGCGCTATTGTAGGCAAATCTAGTTCGCGATGTAGGTCCTCGTTGCGAACGTACCATGGACAACCGGTGGCAGTATGCATGAACCTATTCTGAGCTACTTGTAACTTTTTAAGGTGGCACAGGAAAGTATGTGCGAACTGCGAAGGCTACACTAGCGTAAGCTAATATAGGCTTAACACGTCATGTTGATGTGAAACATCTATAGGCGCACGTAAAACAGATTTCTGGCGTGGCGACGTATACATGCATATAGATGGTATACATATACAGTCTATATGCAGTAGTGTGTACGGTGTGGCGACGCGTCGCCATGCGCAATCGACTGTGCGATTCTCTCCTATCGTAATATTTTACTTTATCATTATGACATATTTAGTTCCTATCACAACCTGCTATTTTTTGCATATTACTTTTACAAAATAATGTCGATGTTTCACATCTGCCAAGCGTCCTGTGTTCTTTTATGAACAGTTACTTTACTCTTCGGTCCTGTGACGGTTCACGTTTTTTTTGTAAAGGTTCACTTTGTTCGGAAGTGACATTTTACTGTTTTTATTAATTGGATAATAGAGACGGCTAAGTACGAACTTAGCCTTGTTTGTGACAAGAGAAATATGCGGTTCTATATTTTTTTATAGACATATTTTTGTCTAGCGTGACCCCTACGTATTTTGTTGATTTTTTCCAGAGGATTACTCTGCCGAACATTTTGATCGCACCCGGGTTACGGTTGGGTCTAAGCCGTTCGCTGGGTGTGACGCCTCGATTAAAGTACACCGCTGCACTCTTATCGGGGTTTACTTCTATACGCCACTTCCTGAACCAGTCGCCCAGGAGAGTGGCCGCCTTACGGAGAATGTTGCCTATTTGTTCCCCGTGACGATGTAAACATCGTCCTTACAAATAAAAGCTTGACAAAATAAAGTTTTTTCTGACTTTGAAAAAGGAGGAGATTGTTTGATGTTTGACTTCCATGTGTTTTTCAGATAAGTAGGTAAGTTAATCAATTTCTTCATTATTTGTGAAGAGATTTTTAATTGCAAGAAGTGCAGGTACATCCGTGTTAGTAAAATTGCCAGCAAGATGATGAAACATCGGAAAAATTCAGGATAATCGGTGAAAACACTAAATGTTTTGTACTTAATCATGTTAACGATTTAAAAGTCGATTTTTATGGTTTTGTTTTTAACCTTTAGATTATGTTCCAACTATATTAAAACAATAAATTTTTGATAAGTCTTCTTGACACATACTAATTATTGAAAATTGTAGCACTATGTTTATTATTTTTGTCATATTTTTATATGTTTAAAAATTTAATATTAAGAGTTTAATATTTTATTTAGCTTACTAGCTATTAGATAATAAAAGAAAGCAATGAAAATGTGGCCCACTACATTCAATTGTAAAAAAATGCATCTACTAAAAAGTAACACCTAGAAATTAACGTTAGGTATGACATAACAAACAGCATTTCTCAGCAAGCAACTTTTACTTTTAGGCAAATACCTATATCTTGACTAAAAGCAGAGAAAGTGGTGACTTAATCAAATTTACAGTAAAATAAATACCATTTTGTCACTATAATCACGCTGGTAACACTCCAAATGAATCAAAGACCTGGTGCAAATAAAAAAAATACCAATAAATCAAACATTACTACAGGTAAAATAGTCTGAAAATAGATATCTGTAAATATATTATGTAGGTCATTTATGAAACATTTGAAAATTTGTTGTCATTTTAAATAGGTAGGTACCTAGTTAAGTACACAACATAAATCAGCTACTTACTTAATATTAATAAAAAACAGAATATATTTTATTTACTAAATATCGAGATAAATTTCAAATATTTTACAATTTTTCTTTATAATTTCTACATAAGATAAAAACGCGCCAAACTTTTAAAATTTTTCATTACAGCGCATGCTTCATGTGGATCGATTGTGCTATCAAAAAGTCTTTTTTCTGAGTTGTTTATTTCTTCTTTACCCATAGAATCAAGTTAGTATACATTACTGAAAAATATAATACCATAGAAGAAGATAAAAAACATGCTACATTGAAATGTAGTCAAAGCGGTTAATATAGTAAAAAAAATAATATACACCGAAACAAACCACAGTAATTATAAACACTTGGGTATATTATTATTAAAGGAACAATATTAAAAAATACACATATCAATAGAATTATTAGTAAATATATTAGAAAAAAAAACTTACAGGCGGCCTGGATACCAAAATCCCAAGTATTGAAACACCGACAAAAAAGAATATCATGGTGAATACTACAAGCGAAGTTAGACACGACATTGAGTATGATTTACATATTCTACGTAAAATAAGTGAAATGCAGAGACTATTCGCCCTGCTACACGTTCAAATGGTTCTATTCTATCTCAATCATCCCCTAAGCACTTCACCCCTCGCGGGGCAGAGCGGTACTGGCCTGAAACGAGAATTGTCTTCAATTTTCGTAACATCCATTTTATTATGAACTCACCCCCTTGTTTTCACCCCGTCTATAAATAGACTAAGACAGATGAGCTTTGTCTAAACGAACCATGACTAGAATGGAAAGTTTTGATCATTATTTGTTATTAACGATGCTAATTGTTATATTTTTAATCAATATATTAAACAGTTAATAGTAAATTTTGGCATAAGTTCTTAATTATTGGTTTGTCATAGTAGGTACCTACATGTGTTATGCGTCTCTTCATTATATTAGGCGACGTTATGTCTAGCATACAATCCAATTACATAGAATATTCACCCTCTCTGTTTGCTGCCGTTAGAAAGAGCAAGATGCAAGAATTAGGCTTTACTGAAGGAATAGAAATTACCTAAATAGGTATGACGGCAAAGAACTATTACGTAATTACTAATTATCTTCGCTTAAATTTCAAATTTTGAGAATTTTTAAGTCTTGAGATGTGCAGGACAGCAGTCCTGCTGTAACCACATGTCCAGCATCAGATTCAGTGGCAATTTGCCTCATAAATTGCTTAGGTCTTCCCTCAAGAAATTATCGTAATATTCTCCAAAACAGAGGTGGACTTATTGAACATGAAATTTAGAAGTTGAGATGTATTGTTGGAACTGATATCATAGTCAATATTATTATTTTGTACTTACTCATTGTTTTTTTTTTTTTTGCTTTCTACGCGTACGGTCAAGGGACAAATCAGAGCCATTTTTTAACCTCCCCGTAGATAAATCTAAGTTTCTTTTAGGAATTCTCATAAAATCCTAGATCGTTAGATATACCTCATTCGATACATGATAAAATGAAGATATTATTAATCAAGTCAAGTGCTATAATCAAGTGTCATTATGTTTTTTTAGATATTCTTCAAAGAAAAAATAACTTTCTAATGTTTAATTAACTTTTTTCACTTTAGGCCGAAAAACCACTACATTTTGTATAAAACAAATAAATTCGAATATCTCGAAAACGGTAGGCTTTAGGGTAGGGTATTTCTTAGTCAAATTAGTCAGAAATGATGAAAGCTATACGCTTGTAACGGATCTAGGTCGACTTACCCTGTATATACTTATCCTAATAATATCGTGAAATACTGCAACAATTATGTTAAGAAATTTAAATAGTCATATTTATATGAAAAGAAAAAAATCAACGGTTGATTTCATACGCAGTAGCTAAGCCTGGGCCTTCAACGTGAGATAGAGACCTCAGGTCTATACCTATTCATGGCACGGCAGAAATAGTTAAGGCTGTGGTACTAATATGTATGGACCAACAAGCGCATGATAACTGGTTTCATTTAATGTGCTTTGTTACACCAAAGATGTAACTGGTGCTTTATTTGTTCAGAGTTTTTCATCAGTTATCAGAATAATTGAAACGTTTTTGTATTTGGGTTTTTATATTTTTTCGACTTCCAGCCAACTCGTTAAATGAAATAAGTAGACCTGGTGTACATAATATATTCATATAAATATTATAATAAATCAAAATATTTGCGCTGAAACATTCTTATTATATTTTACGGTCAAATTCGAAATATATTTATTCACGCAGATCTATACAAAAATAATTTAAAAAACTACTACCGGATCGGAATGCGGCCACACATTGAAAAAATCCGGCGAAAGAAACTCAGCGGGGTTGTCTTTTTTCTTATAAATCTAACTTGTAAAAGTATATTACATATATTATTCATTTGTAGAGATTGATATAAGTAGCAATTAATCCCAAGCATTTCTATCTTCTAAACATTCTGAAATCTTATAGTAACCCTACTATAACAACTTAAATTTAATACATTTCTTAAAATTGTTAAATGGTAAGTCTTTTAAATATGCTCGGACAGTTCATTGTAAAAACGTATAAATTGGCCCATGAAAGAATAACTAATTCTGTGGAGACGAAGACGAGACGTTTTTATTCCTCGTATTTACAGCATGTACCATCATAATTTTTCATTAGTGATGCGCTTGAATGACTAATGAATAAAAGTAAATTAATTTTAATATCAATTATTAATTAAAATTTAGGCATATTTAATTAAATTTAGGTATATTTTAATTCCATTTAAACAATGGTTGTAATAGTCGTGATTTAATGCAACTGATAATTTAATTTATTGTGTACGTGTGGCTTGTAATTTAAAAATGTTGTTTACATCTGTAATTGGAGTAACATTTTTACTTGATTTTCTACGTGTCTTGATCGTTTGTTTTAGTGTATTCCTACTTTGTTTGTGTAATAAATAAATAAAATAAAAGTGTAATTTTAATATTAATTCATGCAAACTACTTTCTTAGTCGCTTGTTCATCTTCACCTCAGTTTAAATATTTTATCTTTATGAGTTTTTGTATATAAATGCCCTTTATTCCTTTAGAGAAAAGTTAGCCGTAGATACCTACTAAATGTTGTAGCTTAATTCTTAACACATTACGAGAATCCAATAGATTTGAAATATATTTTATGATGTTAAATATGATGCTCATAACTCAATTCTTGCTTGACTTAAAAAATGCGAAAATTGATCCAGAGCTAAATCTTAAATTTCAATCAATCCCGACCAACATATTTTTTAAATAGAAAGTTGGAAAAATCTAATTTTCTTTTTGTTGGCAGACCCGGGATTCGAACCCGGGACCTCATACAGTCAAGTCCAATACCCGGACCGCTAGACCACAGAGCTAGACAATAACTAACACTAGTTTAGATTTCAAGTAGCATAACATGTACATAGAACAGAAACAAAAAATGTGGTGATGTGGTGGTCTCTGGTGGTGTAAGGAATTTATTAGCACAGTTGCAGTGGGAGTGGGACCGATCTAACTAAAAATACCTAATATTTTTCGAGTAGTATGTGCGTTGGATATATGCTATAGGTATTTACCTACTAACTAGTAAGAAGTCTGCATGCGTTTGACCTATATAAATTTTCTAGATTGCTTAATAGGTAATACCATATTCAACTCATTTCAACTGCATTTTCACGGAAATTTGTACCGCGATTACTCGTCCAAAAGCCAACCCATTTTGATGTTTTTTTAGAAATATAGATCATGATTCCAAGGTGGTCCCCAGGGCCGTCTTAGATTATGCTGGGGCCCTTGGGCACAAAACAACTTGGGGCCCTTCCGCACACAATAGTTTGGGGCCATTTTGGAATATAAAAAAGTCAAATTTTACAATTTTTTTCACTATGATTTTTTGGGTAATCAATTACATTATTTTATTACAACATGTCATTAATTATATTGATATGCTGTTGTTTTTTTATGATTACGATAATAGTTTCTTTCGGGATTTCTGTTGAGCAACATCTATTAAATCCTAAAACTCAATTTTCTGAAGTGTCACTTTCTATGCTCATAATTATTAACAAATTAGTGAGTCGTTCTAAAGCTGCGAAATTGAATGCTCAAGAATTAGGGCAACGAAAAAAATCGTAACACACCCAGCCAAAATATTTTAAGGTTAAAATTGAGTGAAATAGTCGATCCTTCGGGGCCCTCTGAATATGGGGGCCCCGTGTGCCCTTATGGTAAAGACGGTATTGGTGGTCCCATATTAATTTTATCATGATCCGACTAGTGGTTTTTGATATTCTATTGAATCAGGCGTTACTTTGCGGAAATCCATTATAACAGATGTAAAATAAGCCTTTATTTTGCTAATTCCGCGTAAGCAGTGTAACTGTTTTGGCAAATAATCCTCCAAACGACACAGAATGTGACAAGCCTAACTGACGTTCTCACAAATAGAGTCCGAACACAGGAAACAAAACCACTTGTCACGTCCTTCGCCAACTTTGTCGAAGCACTCACCACAGAGAACACCAAATCGCACTCGACGTACTTTTCGCCTCTACACCGAGGCATCCTCAGGAATTCGACCGTACCGTACAAACGACGACACACGAGACATTCTGGTCGCGGAGGTGGGAGGTGGGAACTTTAGGTAGGGTTGTCACATGTAAAGAACGTGACAATTTATTTTGTTTCCCGAGCTCTTCCTATATTCGTGTTCTGGTCGCGGAGGTGGGTGGTGGGAACGCCAGTTAGGCTTGTCACATTCTCTGTCGTTTGGAGGATTATTTGCCACAACAGTTACACTGCTTACGCAGAATTAGCAAAATAAAGGCTTATTTTACATCAGTGGTTTTTGAGTTATACCTACTTAACAGTATTAAGTTAAACTCAAACATTGCTACTAACATTTTTTAATTCAATAATAGTAGGTTAAAGGTAGTAATTAAATATGTAAGTAGCAATTCAATATTTTTGGAACTCAGGTGGAATTAGGTAGGTACACAAATTAGGCAGTAAATTAGAAATGTTTGAAATCACATGTAAAGGTTACCTGAGGCTTATCTGAGCTTTTCTTACTTAATTCTAAACCTACTTGAGCTATTAAAAAAAAACTAATAGACCATTTCTGGAGGAAAGCTACAGTACAATATTATCATGCAATGATGTATGAGCGAGTAAGACAATGCGGATCGTCTAGTAATATGAATTTCACTATTTTTATCAATAGTATTTTTTTACACAAATTTAATCTAACCCCAAATCAAGCAAATTACATGCTTGTGTTGCGTTATGGGTGGTTATGGGTACATAAAAATACTTATACAAATACCAGAAAAAAAACTCAGACCCGGTAATGCAGACATGAACCCTAGCCTCGCGGTTGGTGGGGTTAAGCAAAGAGATACGTAGTATCTCTAAGTAGTCTATGGCAAAGAGTATATAAATACTACGTAATAGGGTTAAGAGTGTAGTTCAGCCTCTCGACCAATGAGGCGGTCAACACAAGGCGATATGATTACAATATCGTACCTGTTAAAAAATATTTTAGTGTGTTCGGCATTCGGTAGATACAATAAAATCTAAATCACATATAGAAAATGTTTAATTTGCAAATACGACGAGAATGTTGTGCTGAATAAATCGATTCCCGAAGCATATTATCAATTCATCTATAAGTATTTTTTTTAACCAAATTGTTATTTTAACCAATGTGGGATAAAGGTAAAACCAAAAATTAGAAAATATACTATTAAAGAACAATCAAAATATATAAATAGCTCGGATGTGTTCCAAAAAAAAGTTATCAACCTCCTACAAATGGTTATTGATTTATAGGTAGTTATGTAGACGGTGAATACGTCTACTTTCTTTACTTAAGTATTATTTTGTTTTGGAACTTCGGTTGTGTGTTAATGATATTGGTTGCTGTTTTTGTAATTTTACTGTAAATAAATATGTATACAGGTGAAATATTGACGAAACAGGCAATTCGAATATGGGTTGATCTAGGTATTTGGGGAGACTTAGGTTGATAGTTCACAATAAAATCGCTTAGTTTTTCTCCGAAGGCGGTGTCAGTAGTTTCCGTGAATGTAAAGAAGGCTAGGCAGGTTTGCATATCGTGACATGATCGTGATGGGTATTTAACACATTTCTGCCTATGCCTGACTACGTAAGGGACTTGGTGTGAAGATATGTATTTATGTATACGCATAATAGGTATAGGTACAGCTCCATAACTAGATATAATTTTTTTGTAGAATACAATAAAAAGTCGCCGTTCTTTCATTTAATCCGTGAAGAAATAAGTGTATCGTCTATTTCCTCGTTGCCTCCAAATCTCACTAAGTGAATTTAAAGTACGAAGGAGGCCACCACTTTAGTCAAGATCCTGAAATGACTTTCTATGACGACTTATTATTGATTTTTAATCATTTAAGATCGCTTTTGTTGATTCAGGTAACTTGATACAATCTTAAACATGACTATGGCAGATGCTACAGCTTCAACAAAAACAAAAAAAAAAACAGGTATCTTTGAACAGCTGACAAGTGACAATGTCAAATGTCATATACACAGATGACACTTGACAGGTGTATACTGGATACAGTGTGACCAGATTCAGTATTTTAATACTTTTTCAGTATATTTCATCGATTTTGCCGAACATCAGTATATTTTCAGGTATATTGCTGGTAGTCAGTATTTTTGGGTATATTTTGGTTGAAGTTATGGCAACACCGCACCGCATGTTTGCGGAATTC
>NJDC01002825.1:120394-137957 GCA_002245475.1 Calephelis virginiensis | reverse complement strand
GGGCACTTATCCAATCCCGAGCAACATTTTTTTTATTAGAAAATTGGAAAAACCCAATTTTCTTTTTGTTGTCCGACCCGGGATTCGAACCCGGGACCCCATGCAGTCAAGTCCAACAACTGAACCGCTAGACCACAGAGGCGACAAAAATGATTAAGGACACCATAAATCACTACAAAACAGTTTTATCTAAACATTTTTGATTGATTATTTGGAAAATGTTTCACGGCTATTATTATGTGGTGCAGAAGTTACGGAACAAAATATAAATAATGAAAGCCACAAAAACAGGTGGCAATATTTTGAGTTATTATATATAACAACATATTTAATAGTATGCGTAAACGGACGGACTTACCTATATCTGTTGAATGTGTTCCGTACAACGTTTTGCCATACTAATTTTAAAAATATTGTTTTCCTTGTTTTCATGACAACCCTAACATGCGTTCTGAATGTAATTGCTCACTCGATGGCGCTGAGTCAACGACCGCTCAATATTTAATAAGCTGTAGGGCTGACACTCTTAAAGCTTTCATTGAATTTTGAATTACAATAATTAAAAACCTATTAACATTTAAATTAAAGAAACTAAAATATTATTACACAGTAAAAGTATTTTTCAGTCTTTGTTAACCTTATACATATATCTTCACGTCAAGCCCTTTGGGGTCGGCAGAGGTAATAGATCAGTCGAAATAATCTGTCCAGTAGCTTTATTTAGTTTCTGAGAAAAGGACGGTATATAAAGAAACATATACCAACCTGGTAGACAGTGCCGTTGTACCGACAGGCTACAGCTTCCACCTTGGGACAACACTTTCCAGGGATCTTCACTTCCTCCACCACAAACTGCTGCTTTACTTCGCTCATGTCCGGACACGTTTCATTGTTGCATTGTACTTGTAACTGAACAAATAATGTTTGTTAGTAAAATGTTGAGTTTTTAATATAATGTCTTAATATAATGAACGGCAAACAATCACATGAATTTCCTGGTCGTTAGAAATACTCGTAGCCTATAAACATCTTTGCCTATACCATAGAAAATAATTAGACGCCTGTTTGAGTAAACGCTATCTAAAATTGACATCCAAACAATAAAATGAGACGTAGAAGAATTCCCAGGATGTATGATGTATGTATGTAGGAGAGGATCCAATTTCAGACAGTGTTTAGTAAAAAGCGTGATCAACGAGTGTTTATATTTTAAGGTGGCCAACATCTCGAAAATATGATTTTAACCCTAGACTAGGATATGTAAACTTCGTTTTAGGCATCGGCTACCCCACCCTCTGTACCAGAAACGACAATAGCGAGCATTTACCTTAGTGCGGATGATTTGCAAATCTTAAGAAAAAAATGTATAGGAAAATGTAATTTATACAGGAGAATGGATTATAGATAATCAACCATTTCACACGTAATGGTAGATATTTTATCCGTTAGTAGTTCTGGATTATTATTATTATCATCATTTTTTAACATCAACTCCTATTTTCCTTCCTTTTTTTACTATTAATATTATTGTTTTTAAATATTATAGAATTTTAGATTTCCCCAAGAGAATGCCCCAACTACTTTCAAACCACCATTAAGATAGTTGTGAGTAACTTTTACAGAGTAAAATAAAAATAATAAAAACTCACGGTGCCGTTAACATCCAGGCATTTGTAAGTGGTACAGAAGTCCTCGGAGTGCCATGTTTCTCCAATGGCTTTGGTCTGTCCGTCCACCACGCAGGCCACCGGGGTACATCGCCCACAACACACACCTTCCTCCGTCGACGGGACATATTCCGAACCCTGTAGAATTGTATTCTCAATTATTACTTACGTTATACATATACTACATTTTATGTATTAATCATAAAAAAATAAATAATAAAAATTACTAATATTCCATGTAAGAGTTTGATCACGCGCGTTTTTAATTTAGGAACCAAATTAAAAACGCGCGTGCTCAAACTTAAATATTGTTATTTTTAATTTTGGATGACGACAGTTCTGCCCCTGCAACATTTTTGAAAAACACTCTGATGATAATAAAACTAATATCGGGCTACCTCGGAATCATGAGCTATCTTTTTAAAAAGAACCATCCAATTTGGTTAGCTATTAGCCGAGTAATCGCGTCACAAACAAACAAAAAGAATATACAGTTGAATTGAGAACCTCCTCCTTTTTAAGGAGTCGGTTGAAACATGAATAGGAGCTGCACGAATTAATCCAACCAATTTTTTTTATATTTGTATGTCGCAGATAGAAATTGATTATTCTCGGCGACTGAAGCGCCATTTGAAAAGGCCAATGACGGCGTAGTCCATACATGACGCTAAAATATCAACGTCACATGTATACATCTATTTTATTTTATTGTATGTAATATTTTTTTATATAATCTGTCTAAAACATAAGATTCTCGAGAACAGACATTGTAGGTATGTCTTTTTTATATTTCAATATATACTAACCCCCTCACTAATAAAATTTACGCACCCGTTGATCTGGCGCGTAACTTAATTTTTTGTTAGCAAAAGTAAAGTTACACGCCAGATCAATTAGCGTGTAAGTTTTATTAGTAAAAGGGGATAAAATACAAGCATCTTACCAGTTGGCAGTCGGTTTCACAGTGTTGTACGGTGGTGACCTTTTCCAGTTTACCATCTTCTACCTCCGAGCAACGGTAAGATTCACATGGGTTGAACGGTGACGTCCAGTTTTCGCCGACCTTTTAATTAAATAAATAATATAAATAATAATAATTAAATAATATAGGTACACATTATAGGTATAATTTAATAAGCGGTTGAAATAAACAATTAATAAAGTAAAGTAAAGTAATAAATTATCTTTTGTCATCAACCTTTTGCTACCCGTATAGAATTAAAAAGTTAAGCGTCTTATAATAATTGTCATGATTTTGTTTCTCCGACTGTTATGGATCTCGTCATTTTAGGCGGAAGATTAATAGGTTTTAGGATTTCATAATAAGAACTTAGAAAAACACCGCTCATAAAGGTGACAAAGATATTAATTATTTGTTCCGATTTAAGTGGGATGTTGTTTTTTATGACAACCAAACAGTAAAAAGTAAAGTGACTTTGGCTGTGTTACTTTTCTAATAATAATGATAAGTGATAGTGGCACGCAGTTTATCAGTCTTATATAACATAACAAAATAAAATAAAGAAATAAACCTCTATTTCCCTTTCTCTACGCAGAAGAAAGAAATTGATGAAACGGAATGAAATACGAAGCCCTTGTAAACCGACGGTTGTCATTTTTAAATTAAAAAACCGCTAACTATTTCATTGGCGACAAGGACTATGGTGACATCGTTAATAGTTTTATAGTATAATTTTCAATATTGTTTTGAAATATTATAATTTTAAGAGCAATCTTCTTTCATTTATGAGAAGTAGCTCCAGTACGAACAACCTTGTTCATTGCATCACGCGTGATCGGATGAAACAACTTTGATGATTAAAAAAAAATCAATATACACTAGGTATATCTCAAAATAGTTACTAACTTACATAACTTTACGTAAAATAGTACAAGTGTATTTTCATTTAAATATATGAGTATAATTTGTGCCGTAGACCTCTCAGTGAATTTAAGCTTGTCGCTTTCAAGCTGTTCGCTAAAGCAACACGATGAAGTGTAAACATTGTAAAGGTAAATAATATGTGACCTTGTAGATGTCGTCTCCATCGCGGCAGGCGACGGCGACGGGCCGCGGGCAGCAGGCGAAGGGCACGGGCCGCGGCTCGACCACGAACTGGTCCGTCGACAGCACGGGCGCGCACTCCGTGACCCCGCACTGCGCCGCGCCCGCGCCCGCGCCCGCCCCCGCGCCCGCGCCCGCCGCGCCCCACACGCAGCGGCACGAGCGGCACGGCCCGTCCAGCCACGCCGCATCCGGCTACCACCATAAACTTGTGTTTACTTATTTACTTTGACAAATACTTTCATACTCTATACTTGTCATAGTTATTGTCCCATTGGCGATGTAGTAGTTATGGGCCATAGCAGCTGTCGGTCAGTTGAAAGTTACAGGCAAACCGTTTGCCAGCAAACACAAATAGACTAGCCGCACATGGTTTGCTCACACAAGCTGCAAATGCAACATCCAGTTGGTACAAACGTAATACCACATTCTCTTTGATTTGGTAGAGCAATTTTACTATTTGGTAACAAACAATAACGTATATTTTTTGTTATTCGGCTCCATATATAGATCGTTGTATTGTCTGTTCGTCCATACGTTAAATATCGAATAGCTACACGAATTTTAAAGTACTTCCCCGTGTTGGTCTGGGCTCCTTTGCAGAATAGACCATCTGCCTTCTTGCCAAGCAGCTCTCAAAAGGCGAGCATAGGCTTACCGTCACTAACACCGTGACATTTGACTAGGTGGTAGAGTTTCGCAGCGACTCGTCCGGATTGGTACCACCGCCTTATCTGTTCCTGCCGCCATACCGTCATGACGTGTTCCGGTTTGGAGGGTAAGGTAGCCGGTAACTTTACTTTTGCTTGAGGCCTAACATCCCGGCCTCAGATTGGCATCACAACATTACCACCTTTGGTGTCTCTAGGCGGCGTGAATTCTTACCATCAGGAAATCCGTCTGCTTGTTTGCGATTTAAAATTTCATAAAAAAAGAATAGCCAAGTTTTAAGCCACCCTTAAAATAGGAAACAAGTATAGTAATAATAGGAAATAAGTATAGTTCTTATGTTGTAAAAATAACGTCGCATATACACCATATCTGCAATATCACTAGTGCGTCGTTACCTTACGGACTGAGATCTTACGATAGCAACACACTAGTAACATACGTGTGAACTAAGCTTACTAAAGAAAAAATACACAAACATACAGACATATCTTCATACCAAGTCCCTTACGGAGTAGGCAGAAGGTGTCGAGTGCCAAACGTCACAATCCTTGCAAACTTGCCTGTCTAAAAAAAATAATTAACAGCCAAACCAGTTAATACAATTAAACATAGTGATTTTTTTGCAAATAAATTTCCAATATTTTAATTTAATGAAATACTAGAATGAAATGAAAAAAAAATAATTAAACTTACCTCTTTTAGCATTTCCAAAGGTTCGGGACGTAATTTCTCCCCACCTCGTGGTGCTGCCTCCCATTCCAACTTCACTATACATTTATCCTTAGGAGGTTCTGTATAAATATAAATTGTTGTACAATTTTTTGCAAATATTTTATATTTTGTTTGCTTAAGAATCATGACTAGCTAAAAACCTGTTTCAATAATGATGTTTCCTTGGAATTATATTTAAGATCTTTAAATAAGTACATATAATTTGTGTTAAAAGTTATTTTTTTGCGTTTTAAGTATACCTTAAAATAAACTGTTAGGGTTATGATAAAGCTTAAACGCTATAAATATCTCATTGCAAACACACAATACATCAGAAACACAACACATTAACAAACACTAGATCTTAAAGCTAATCTGTGTTAGGTCCAAGACAATATAGTGCTACATAAGACTTACCGCATGTGTATTTCGGACAGCATTGACTAGCGTTAGTGGTTTTTAGAGTGTGGAAGTTGGGGCAAGTCGGTGGCTTAGGGCAGGCCGGTAACCAACAAATGACTTTCGCTCGTGGACAGCATCCATATCGGTCAATGATACGCTCCATGCCAGGCTCCAACATCTCTACTTCACTTTCATCCGGAATCTTCTCACATTCACTTTCGGGTTTACATTCTGAAAAATCGCTTATTGCTTTCTCATTCCAATCCTATGATCAATGATGCTACGAGGAACTTAAAATAACTATAATTCATGAAACATATCGCCTCTTTGGTCTAGCGGTCCGGGTGTTGGACTTGACTGCATGAGGTCCCGGGTTCGAATCCCGGGTCGGCCAACAAAAAGAAAATTGGATTTTTCCAATATTCTAATTAAAAAAAAATGTTGGTCGGGATTGGAAATGTGCCTGGTTGGCGATAGGCTTGCCACCTATCACATTATGGGACTTAGTGTCTTCGGCTAGTCGTGGGTGCCTTGGTTGTACCTCTGCCTACCTCTTCGGGGATATGGGCGTGAAGATACTAAACATATTGGAATCTCCACTGGGTCCCATAACATATGTCCTGATAGCAATTACAATATTAGTAATCCCAATTAAGTTCTACTAAATAAATTTGAAAATTAGGCTGAAATAGTTTGAGAAGAAGTACAACAATCTATTTAAATCTCATTAAATATTAAAAAAAAATCACATTTTGGTTCAGTGAAGTTCATATTTATTTGTTCTAACTTAATCGACTTTTATGAATAAACAAAAGAAGAGGATCTAAAAAAAGTCCTTGAAGCACTCCTTTTTAATATAAAACTTGTGGTGACTTTAATTCATCAGGCTATGGGATTCGTGAATACAAAATATCAACATACCACAAGCAAACTCAGTGCAGCCGTCATCTAGCGTTTTTGTTTTTAGGATTTGACCAAATCCGCATTCAATCTTCTTCGGAGGATCACATCTTTCATTTGGTGGTTTCAAAACTAAAAAAATAGTTAAAATATTAAATATCTATTTGAGAACTATAATAAAAATAGTGCAGTACCTAACAAATAACAATCAATGGTTACTGGAAACAGGAGAGACGTATACTGGTATACGATAACCAAATTCACTATGGGCTCTAATGATGTTCATATTGAACATATCATTTTTTTAGATACTATGTACACGAATAGCGCCAATACCAATGTAGGTGATTTAAAAAGTGATCCGTTAAAAAGCAAGCGATACTGGACACAAAAGACATCCGAGAAAAGTAATTAAAATAAGTTGCTGGTACTATCCTTAACTCGATAAAAAAAATTGGTTATTGGAAAAATTCACAGCATACTAAATCCATTTGTTTGAGTCGAACAACTGGTTTTTTATGAAGAGGATCAACTTCAGTTCTTAACTTAATTAAGAAGTTTCGTAAAAAACGTATTATCCTTTAACTATCCCAAAAAACTTATCTGTAATAAGGCACAAAAAGACAGATCTTTTTACTGGGGTATAAATTAACAACATCACAAATAAAAAAAGTCACTCTCAAACACCAGGCCAGCTCATGCATTAATTTTATTTCGTGGATAGGATCCTTTTAGCGTAACATGATTCAATTCACTGCAAGCGGATAAAAAGGGAAATTAGTACATCATATCCCTATAGTAGTAGAATAAGTAAAGTTTCAAAACAAATTGACGTTCCCATAATTATTTCGAGGAAGCCGAAAAGTGAGAACTTTGTTTAGCGCAGAGGCCAGAAAGTTGCCACTTTTTTTCTGGAGATCAGATAAAGTAATTACTTCCTTGCAGACGAATCAAAAAACACAGAAACTTACCACACATGTATTCCGGACAACAAGCGCCAACTTTAGCGGGTGTGGTGATAAGGTTCTCCTTGTCTGAGCATACAGGTTGACTACATGACTGTATGGTGCATGACGTATGTGCAGCGTCTTCATTCGCCTGCTTATTGCACGTACATTTGGTACACGCATCCTCCTACAAGAACATAACAGTATCGTAGACTCTTCCATAAAAGTTGTATTTCGTTTTATGTGAATGGCGTAAGCCATTACATTACATTATTACATTATTAAGTTTTCTGTAAAGAAAATCAACCTCTCTTGTCGAAATTGACAAATATATTTAACTGTTTGAGTTTGGTATCATTATTAATTAAGGCGCTTTAATGTTTTTATGTCTAATTAAAAAAAAAAACAATTTACTCACAATTTTCATAATGCGATGCTTTAATGTTTTATGCTCTGGCTATCCGAACTAATGCCAATACAATCTTATAAAAACAATGAAAACTCAATTTTGCTGCATTAGGTTGATTTTTTTCTTCTATTTACGATGGTTTTTTTTTCTTAGCAAATCGTTAAAACAGATATATTTATACTTACTTGCCACTCATCACCCGCATAATGTTCCTTATTGGCGTCACACGGGAAACATTTAGTTGGTTCAATGCATGTGTTGTTTACTTTCACCTACAACAAAAAATATAGTTAACGTTGTGGTATACAATAAATGAACACAACTTCTTATTTATTTAAATAATTATTTACATTCTTAATTATTTCATTATAATTTCAATATATACGGGCAACAACGAAAAGGAATAATCATCCAAAAATGTTTTGTAGATTGATTTCTGTTCGTTTACCATGTTCTAATTTTATCGATCATGTTTTTTTAAATGTTTTTAAAATTACATAATGTTTTTGGCAAAGCCGATCTGGAAGAGCTACAGGTTCATGTCAGAATAGTAAATAGTAACTACTATCCATGTATATTTTAAATATCAAATGTGGAAAAACGCCGCCTAGGGATGAAAAGGGGTAGATTTCTTCAACCAGGTGTGCTTCTTGGAGACCGAAGTGTAAGTAACAAGTGAAGTTGTATGTTTGTTAGTAAATAAAATGTAATATCGTGATGTAGAATTTGGGCGAGTCTTTGTAGCCTAGTGTCGATAGTTGCAGCATCAAATGCTGCTATATACATAATAATAATGAGTCGAAGTCATACAACTTAGCAAATGATGACTTGTTTATAGAATCTATTCATTTAAATTATTTTTTTATCTTACTTTCCCTTCTGGACAGAAACAGCCTTCAGTGGGTTGTTTATCGCACTTTTTAGGATTTTTCTCGAGTCCCTCGTTATTTTCGCAAGTTCTTTCGCAATCCACGCAAGGCCGGTAGACTAATGGTGCCTCACTATAAGAATAAAAAAAAGAAGTCTATAAGCACTTATATATAAAAATGAATCTCTATTTCTCTGTCGTGGCATCACGCGCAAATGGATTAACTAATTTAGCCATTTTTTGGTGTATTAATTTATTGTCAGGAGAATGTCTTTATAAAAAAAATCGTAGTTAGGATAGGACAACGTCTGTCGGCTCAGCTAATTATCAATAAGAAAAGATCACAAAAACATTACTAAGCTTTAGATGTACGAAAAGAAAATTAGTGTGAGCTTTTATTACATGAAAAAAGGACTTAAAAGAACTTGTTGACATACCAATAGTTAGTTATGCATGTTTTAAAGTAAAAACTTAAAGGTTCAAGGTTTGTATACAGCTTACCATGTGATAGGACATATGCCCTGTCTCCAATTGAGGCAGATCCCCTGCCTGGCGCAGTCAGCCGCGTACCGCTCGAGCGAGCTGCACGCAGAATGGTTCAGGCACAGCTCCGCCTCACACGCCTCCAAGTATGGTTGAGGCTCCACTAAAGCGTGGCACTATAATACCATATTTAAAAATATTTTAGTTACTGTTTTTAAATAATAATGTAAAACTATATCTAAATAAAATAATTAAATATGCAAATAATAAAATTGCAAATTAAATAATTTTATTTGTATTTAAATATGGATTTCCGCAAAGTAGCGCCTTCTTCTATAAATGTAAAACTATGATCTGATCCGAAGTTAAGACATTCTTGAATCGCAATCAAAAACATAGCTGCAAACAAAATAGGGAGTTTACAGCTTGTTGTCCATGTTTCTAAATTTCCACATAAAATAAGCAACTTTATAATATATTAATTAATAAGGTCGTCTTTCTCCGATGACAAATAGTACCTGTTGTAGAAATAATATTGTTTTAAGAGTTCATCGCAAAGCCCCTGATATAAGACGATTTTTAATTCACGCACTGTAAATAAAATGGCATCCGAAAATATAAATATGATCTATAATCAGTTTATACATTTAGGTTCCACTGAATGGATTGAGATTATTTTTAAACCATTTTCGGGCTATATACTCCAGCTCGAGGGCTTGAGTAGCAATATAAATCGTAGCTCATACATACTATACTTACCCATGACAAGCTTAAGAAAGATATCAACTTTCATGTAAAATGGATAAATCAGTAGGTATCTCTGGACAAATTATGCTAGTTGATATAATCTTAAGGTAAGCAAAGACATGTTTGTGTTATGGATTAGTCTAGGATACTCGGACATCGAAATAAATTGAAGAAACACCTAGGCCCAAAAATACTGATACCCATTTTCATCTCACATCACGCAAGCATGCATTTGACGGGATTAGAATCCCAGTTAGGTGGATGGTTAGTAACCTAGGGTGTGTATACTAATCCTTGCCAGCGACGCGGCGAAATGTTAAAGAAATCACATTTCCAGATAAATGATAAGTGAATAGTTGTCCAAACCTGTCCGAACTTGTCGACATTGTTGATGTGGAGACAAGGGTTGGCCTCGGGCGCGGGCGGCACGCACTCGGGCGCGGGCGGCAGCTCCCCGCACTGCTCGAGGGGGGGCACTTGCAGATGCGTCAGAGCTTCGGGACTTGCCTTCCAACTCTTGCCATACTAGAAAAATGCGTCATTGTTACTTGCAACTATTCAGTATGTAATAGGCAGTTTGCACTTCTTGTGGTTGGTGTGTGGTCATATGTTGAAAATACCATATTTTTTTTGGTACACTCAAAACTTAGATCTCGCAGTCTGGCAACATTTTATTAGCCCTTCAAAATCCCTGGGACAAAGCTCGTCTGAAAAACAGTGTAAAAGAGGCTAGTTTGTTAGTTTAAAGACTGTTCGTATGAAATAAGTGCGTGAGAAACGAAAAGTTATAGATGGCATCAAGGTGGTGGCTCACCTCACCGCTTCGTCAGATAGTGCGAAGACACTAGGACTAGGACACTAAAGACCGTAGGACTATATTAAATATGTGGACAGAACATTACCCATTGTACTGACGGTAGACTAAATAACATATCATCAAACCACCTCAGTTTTATAAGTGTTCTAGAGTCCCCCCAGGACCCTCCAATACTTGTGAAACGGTGGGTGGTTGTCAAACGATATTACTTTACGTGGGATTAAATAAAATCTCTATTCTGTTGTATAGGTACATACACACCCTCAAATGTTTGAAACAATCGAAATTAATGTTAGAATGAGAATAGTTTCTATAATTCTTATTGTTGGCGCTTTGTGGAGTTCCATTCTAGGCACAGTTTATAAATAATACTTGAAGTTTCCACAATTTTTAAATAACTCGTGTACTTTCCGCAATTCATTTTTACTATTTTTTAACTGACCAGTTTCGCTATTTAAACATCACCTAGGCTTTTACTAATCGCAATTATGTTTAAGATAATGATGATTTCTTATACTATGTGTATATATTTTTATATAATAGATGTTACGACATATATGTTAAGTAATATGAAAAATAATAGAAGTATACCTCTTCGAAGTCTTCAGTAACAGTGCCGTTGCTAGTGACGAGATGGTCCATGTACCCGGCGCAGACGCCACAGAGACCTTCAGTTTTGTTCGCGTACAAGAACGAGGGCACACGCACACTGAACTCCATTTTCGATTGGAACACTATCAACTGTAACAAAAGCACAGTAAACCAATTGATTTATTTATGACCGTAAATTCTCTCGCTCTTTATAGACCAAACAGTAGTCTACTCGCAATGTGTCCAGATTAGCAGATAAAAAAATATGAACACAATTTGTAAATGAAAATTTATAAAAACAATAAAAAATCTGAATCAGAAAAATCTTTATTCAATTGAACCATACAAGTGGTACTTGTGCGCGTCGACATTTTAATAAACTATCATCGGATCGGAATCGGATAAAAAATGGCTGACCCGATTTCTGTATGTATGTGTGACGATACCGCTCGAAAAGTTTAATCTTAAATCAAAGGCAAGTTTCAAATTTAAAACTACAAGTCGACTCTTAGCATATACTTACTTCGACATGAAGATCTGTAATCACGACGCTAACATCTTGACCGTATATCAGACTGACAGAAGCCCAGTCGTTCTTCTGTGGGTATCTGAACACTGCAGCACCGTTCACGGTAGTCATCAGCTATAGGAAATCAGTATGTACTATTTACGCAACGAAATACATCCAAATACAGTTTATATGACAAATTACGTATTAGACTTTTGGAACTAAGCGTACATTTTGTATATAACTTGAGAGTGTATTCTACAGTTTTACCGCAAGAACTGTGAAAGAATGATTATAGAATGTAGTGGTATAGCGAGATATAGGGAGAGGATTAACGTTTGGCCACTAAAATAATACTAGGCAATACGCAGCATTAAAACTACAGTTCATAAAATACCTATGTAAATATAGAAGAGAGATGTTTAGAAGCTAGCACCAAGCGCAGATCCACAGTTGTGGTCACATTGGGCATTCTACAAGTCTTATACACATCAGACGTCACATTTCAGGATTTGATGAAGTCGATGATGTACAGGTTTATAAATTTAGTAGTGTTCACCTAGGCTCTTTGCCCACATGGAGCTATATATTATACAAAATCCTGGCGCAGACGTCGTATATTTTGTAATCAGCTCAATTAGAAAACTACTATATCCACCATGAATTCATATTTCGACTCCCACATGTCAAATTTTGGCGAGGCTATGACCACGACCTTACGCGATTTATGTTTTTGAGATTTGGATTTTGAGGCATATGAAATCGGCGATCATTCCGTAACATCTTTAAGCAATTACTCTAATATTGTCTTAAAGATATAATATCAATTTGTCTTAAAGATATAGAAATAATATACTAAATAAAATGCAAATATACACTCAAATGCATACCTTTTGAGACTCCGGGTCTTTGCTGATTTGCACAATATTTTTCTCGTGTATGAGGTGGACAGTTTTTGTACAAACTATTGCGCTATTTTCTTCACAAGGGCCATTTGTAGCGTATACCTTAAAATTAATATAAAAAGAATAAAAGATGGTTCTATATTTTAATAAATTGTCTACTATTTGGAGATAATACCTAAAAATACATTTTAAAAAATATATATTCCCCACAATGTGATCAAAATATGGACGAAAAAATAATGAAACCTACTAAAATAAAGAAAAAGGTGTGTGTATATTAAATTAGTAGCAAAAGTATTGTAAATTAAATGTGCACACATAAGAAGTAAACTTCTTTATGACTTCAGTTTTTTATTGTTACATATTTTAACATAGTCAAGATTCGAACGAATGTCTAACACACACAGCACGTACGCACTCAAGCACGCACACGAGGCTGCCTTTCAACTAAACTGGAACTTGACAATAGCTAACAATAACAGCGGAAGGAAAATGTAAGGCGAAAGCATGATGAAGGAATGAAGGCAGCGAAGTCTTGTGATGAAATCACCAGCTCGCGTAATAAGGAGTATAAGTCTACCTCTTGGTCTTTCAAAATAGCTATTGCCAAGGCAAAGTCTGAGCACATTGGCAGAATTGGCGAGAAATCAGCCCGCATACCTTCGGGAACAAGAGCGTTCCGGTCTCTCGCCAAGGCTGGCCAAGAAAATTTGGCAAAACCATTACTACCATCTTTACACCGGAGTGATACCTTGCTGGCCCATGATGCGAAAGAGAAATCCGAACTCCTAGGCTCTCTTTTTATGTCTAACTCTACCATGGGAACACGCCACCAGCCATCCCGCTTCGTGAAGTGTCTATGCCAGAAATAAAGTTTTTGCAGAGTTCAGTGCGTAGAATACTTATTTCATTGGACGTCAACAAGTCGAGTGGGTCCGATGGTATCCCTCCGATTGTTCTCAAAGTGTGTGCTCTCGAGCTGGCACTCGTTTTAACGCGACTCTTCCGGCTCTCCTATGCATCAGGCATTGTACCGAGTTCATGGAAGACCGCTTTAGTACACCCGATCCTAAAAAAGGCGACCGCTCGGATCCGTCTAATTAGCGGCCTACTTCCTTGCTTTCCAAAGTTATGGAATCCATAACAAACTGCCAGCTCTTAAGGTACCTAGAGGAGCACTAGCTGTTAAATGACCGTCAATATGGTTTTCGTTGTGGTCGTTCAGCTAGTTATCTTTTAGATTACTTAACACAGATGGGCGCAAGCAGTCGAAAGCAAGGGAGAAGCATTGGCTGTCAGTTTGTGCATAGCGAAACCCTTTGATCGGGTGTGGCACAAGGCGCTTCTATCGATGCTTCCTTCTTACAGTCTTCCTGAAAAATTATTCAAAAAGGTCATTAGTTTTTTGACAGAGCGTAGCATCAAGGCCGTTATCGACGGCATTAGCTCGGAGTCCAAGCTTGTCAATGCTGGTGCTCCCCAAGGCTGTGTGATTTCTCCTACTCTGTTTCTTCTGCATATCAATGACATGTAGCAAATTAGTAACGCTCATTGCCATGCAGACGACACTACTGGGGAAGCCTTATACTTTGGCCGGCATAATATAACTCGGGAACATATCATTGAGAGCCGGAACCAACTTCTCTCTAAAGTTAACAATCTTCTGTCTGAAATTTCGTTTTGGGACCAGCAAAATCTGGTGCAATTTAACCCTAGCAAGACGCAAGTTTGAGATTTGAGAGCGTTTCCCTAACTGCTACAGCCTGCATTGGTATACTTGGCGTTGACATACCGAGTGATGTTCAATTTCGTGGTCATCTTGAGGAGAAGGCAAAATAGCCTCTAAAAAACTTGGTTTACTCAGTAAAGCGAGACAGTATTTCAAGCCAACCCATCGCTTACAACTATACAAAGCGCAAATTTGGCCTCATATGGAGTACTATTCTCAACTTTGGGCAGGGGGTCAATAGTACCACCTCCTTCCGTTTGACCGCATTCAACGTAGAGCAACTCGAATTGTCAATAACCGGGCAATTACAGAGATATTGGGTCCCTCAATGTTTTCTACCGCATCTATTATGGGGAATGTTTTGAAGAGTTGTTTGGTTTAAATCCAGTCGCTGATTTCCACCTTCGGACTTAGCGACAGAGTTTAAAGTATCATGCCCATCATCTTGATGTGTGGCGATCTACAGCTGTGCGATTCCGAAGACACTTTTTACCTCGCACAGCACCTTTGTGGAATCAGTTACCGAGGGCGGTATTTCCAAACAATTATGACTTAGGGACCTTCAAGAAAAGAGCGTATTAATTCCTTATAAGTCGGCAACGCATCTGTGGTATTCCTGCTGTTGCGAATGTCCGTGGGCGGCGGTGATCACTTTCCATCAGGTGACCCACCTGCTCGTTTGCCTCCTGTTGTATAAAAAAGGTACCTTTTTCAGCAAGTATTTAGTAGTGTTATAATAAGTAACTGGCACTGACCTGATATCTGTGGTGGCCAGTGGCATTTCTGTCTCTAGAAGCAAGATAGGTACAGTTGCCGAGGAAAGGCAGGTCATCGCCCTCGAACGTGATGTATTTCGCTGGAGATCCAACTCCCGTACATGTACCTGAAAGATATTTTATGTAATAAGATAAACAAGCAGGTAGTTTTCCTGACGGTATTAGACAACCATTGCCTATACCAGATGGGTGGTACACATAAATCTTTATAATTTGTGGGTAGTACTCCGTAGTTTAAGTACGTTCGGAGGCGGTCGGCTGAGGAGGTACATCACGTGTTGTGAATCATCATTTGGAAGTCAACATCGTCGCTCTGCGCTAAACTGTCAATCGTTCGGTATGTTAGGCACGTCGCACATATTTATCGTGTATTTCTAAATATCGGAAAAATTGTTTTCTGGATTGCTATTTATGTCACTAAAAATATCGAATATAAGCAATAAAGAATATTAGCCGGAGCCTGAGCTCATATTGACAACTATTTATATCGAAACGTTGCAGTTATTTTAGTGCGACGTATCACCAAAATATTTAAACTGCTTATCTAATCAAAAGCAAGTATACTGACAGTCCTTGCAATCAGCGGGTAGCACGCATTCATCCCCTCTCCGCAGCGTGCCCTCGGGGCAGTAGCAGCCGGGGAAGCAGTGTCCGGCCTCTGCGGGGCAGGCTCGCGCCGCGCCGCCGCCGCCCGCCGTGGGCGCCACGCAGGCGGGCTCGCAGCGCTGCCGGAAGCAGTCGTAGTGCACCAGAGGCGCCGGACACTCCGCCGCTGTGACGTCACAACACTTACATTGCTTCAATAGCGAGAGACAGTTCGAAAAACCAACTTAGACATTACAGTTTGGTGTTGTAGCTCATCTCTATGCAACAATCAATAAAACCTAAGATGAATTGATTATGAGTGAAAACTGTGAAGTATAATATTTCATACAAAAATATTACCAGTTAAGCAAACATATTCCCTTACAACACAGATTCGTATAGAAAAATAAAAACAATATTTTTCTCTTTCTAATAAACCCTATGATAAATTATGCTAAATTTCCAGTTATAAATAAGTGTTATATTTAGCTTAACCCAATAAAATACGCTGTCTGAGATAATAACTAAAGAAAAACGAGTTAATAAATACCAAATATTTGTTAAAGGATTTTTTTTCTTTATTTATCATTATTATTATAGTATTTCTGTTTAACCACTTCGTAGATCGACTTATTAGCGTAAACGTATTATGCCACCTATCAACCACGAGGCTCGGTTTCGATTCCTGACGAAAACAATCACTTGCGTGATAAACATATAAATTGTTTACTTTAAGTGTTAGATCAATTTATCTAGTTTGTCCTGTGTGACTTTTGTACATTAGGGTTTTCGTCCAACTTTGCCAAATGTTATAAAATAAAAACTTCCTGAAATATAACCACTATCCTAGACGTTATAATCACCAACCAACGGTGTCGCGATATAACGCCGAAAATACACATTACTCTCGATATTTTTGATATCCAAATACGCCAAAAAAAGTTTAGTTCTGACCTTTACGTAACGGTAAAAAAATTTAGAGTGTCATAATTTTTAACAGACTTCAAAAAGTATTTGTATATTTGTTTCACAACTATTCCGCCAACATTTAATAGATTTTTGTAGGGTAGCTAATGATCATGGTTATAGATAGGTTCAAAGATTTTCAGGTTGTACTTCATAATACAAATCAAATGTTTACTTATTAAAATAATCAAATGTTTACTTATTAAAATTTAATTAGGTTTTGTAGATTTACTGCATTTAAATTATGATATTTGGATTACTTACGGCAGTCCATTTGCATTCTCCAACTAGAAACGTCAATGTTCTTATCAGCGGCGAGGCATTCAGCGACGAGTTTCTCCACCAAGAGACAGCGGCACTTCTCTTCAGTCATTTTTGTGCCATTTATCACGAAGTCGGCGCATTTACAGATCTTCTCCAAACATATATTACGCCATTTGTCCAGGTTTAATACTTTGGAGCATTGAGACAAAGGCTCTTCCCTGAAAATAATTAAATATTTTATACACGGACTTTTTTTTAAGTTATAAGTGGACAAGTACGCGGATATGCTGATGGCAAGAGACAACCATAGCTTATTAACACCGTAGAGGATAAAAGATGTAAAATAAGCCTTTATTTTGCTAATTCCGCGTCAGAGAACACCAAATCGCACTAGAGTGCGATTTGGTGTTCTCTGTGGTGAGTGCTTCGACAAAGTTGGCAAAGGACATGACAAGTGGTTTTGTTTCCCGTGTTCGGACTCTATTTGTGATCTGGTCGCGGAGGTGGGAGGTGGGAACTTTAGGTAGGGTTGTCACATGTAAAGAACGTGA
>NJDC01002825.1:67051-110768 GCA_002245475.1 Calephelis virginiensis | reverse complement strand
CCGGTGGTAGTTTTTAGAATTATATAGACGCGTTACAAGAATCTGTATATGGATCTACGTAATAAAAGCTATTTTGAATTTTGAATTTGAATTGAATTGGTCCGTTTGTCGGGAAGTCATGGATCAAGTTGTCTCATTAGCACAACAGGTGGCGCATTAGCAAGTAACTCGTTTCTTATAGGTCCGTTCACCGCGGCCACGTGTTTATAAACCCTAGCGCTGCCATATTGCTGCAGACATGCGTTCACAGCATGCTTTGGGCACGTCTCTCAGTGTTTGGACCACTGTCTAGTACGGAGGTCACCACTGGTAATAGTCTCTCCCTGTCATAGGTTGACAAAGAGCCACTTCTAGGTTGCAGTTGTTAATTCAATTGGGATCTTGAGGCACAGGATGTGAGTCGTCCGGGGGGTGCATTATTCGGTCGGCACACACTCAGGAGGGGCGAAGTGGAGCCCCTCTTTACCCTTCGGGGGTTTGGCGTTTGCGTAAGCACGAACATCGTGACGTGTTTACGTAGTGTTGTCATAGTAGCTGGCTTACTCCAATGTTTGATAGTTGGTTTAGTAACAAATGGGTGTACGTGACGGCACCACCGTCAACGTTTTGCAAACCACGTGCCACAGGCAAGCGGTGACGAGCGATAGTAGCATTACGTCATTCCAATCCTACCGCAGCCTATATAAAGGCGGCGCCAATCGATGAATCGGCATTCTTTCGTCGTTCGCCGGCCAGTGCACTCATTACGTAATCACTAAGTCATTTAATTATAAAGTGGTTTTGCTGTCAGTATCTATCAATGTTGCAATTTGTTCAAAGTTAAAATTGAGTTAAATTATTGAAAAAAATATAAAATTCGAATAAATCAAGATATCGAGTGACTTTTGCGTTTTTTTAAATAATGTTGGTACCCGATTCTACATACGCTATAGTTGTTTGTGCGTGATTGTGGTTATGTTTGTAAACAGTGTAGTGAGTAATTACGTAGCTACTCTATTGTTTATAATTATGATGAGGTTTACGATGTGGTTGTACGACTAGATTAGGTGTTACGGCTTTGTTTTGATATTTCTGAATTATTTACTAAGTTGTGAGCTCTCGGTCTACTAGTCCTGTGGTTCCTGTTGGGCCCGCGTGTGTGATATTATCTCCGACATATGTATATCCTATATGAGGATGAAAAATTATGTGTACCTAAAAGTGCATTAGATATCAGAATCAATAGACATTTGTAACATTTTCAGGTAAGTTTCGGTTTTGATTTCGGATGTAAAGTTAGTTAGGGTCGGACAATATTTTTTACAAAGTGTTTGCACATTACTGGTATTAAAAAGCCAGTTTGTGAGTGGGTATTTAAAAAATGGTCATACGTGATGTATCCGAGCACGCAGGGGCACTGGTCGCGCGGCACGCACTGTTGCCCGTCGTAGTAGAGGTCTTCGGCGCACGCGCACGCCGCCATCTGCCCGCTCTCCGACTGCTGCAGGTGCGGACAGAACTTGCAAGGCAACAAGCGGTCTTCTCGCTGCGGTGCTGCAGTAGCTGTTCATACAACAATTAGGCACGGAAAATTCATTACCATTGTTGTCACTAATCGAACTAAAAAATTTAATTTTTTTGTTTATGGTGATTGTGATAATTAATAGATTACTAGCTTTTGGCCAATAAGTTTTGGGAGTTTACCGATTTTCTAACAACAAACAGTTATGCAACAGCTGGTATTCGTCTCTGGCTATAAATACATAGTTAAGGAGTTTCCCCGATGAATCCGCTATTTTTCATTAATATGCAGTTGGTTTTGTATTTGGATCCATCTATTTCTACGAGTTCTTAAGGGACCGAGGAGTTTGTAATAATGTAAACATATGACAAAACTGTCGAAACCTCAAACATTAAAGTAAACCAAGAGTTAAGAGGTTTTTATTACTTACAAATTACTTTGATTACCAAAGATTGTGAATGTTGTAACGATAAAAAATTTGTAAATTAACGAACGTTAGAAAAGAAATTAAAAAGTGAAATTAAAAATACTTACGGTACGGTTCAAAACAACCGACAGGTTCAACTCTCATCTCGATACTATTCTTCCACTTTATGGGTAAGACCTTCAAATACTGAGCGTGTATCGGAGGTCTGAACTCGTTCATCACAACAGTATTTTTATCGAAGTTCCCCGGGAACATCTTGATGTCGCCCGTTTTATCCAAAATTGGGTTGAAGGTACTCAAATCGCAAGTGTACATAATGTTGTAGACGGACACCCAACCGTTTGGTCCACCTTTAGTTTTTATGCCGGTAATGTTTCTTGGTGAGGTGAAGTTAAACTGAAAAGGTTATTTAACCTTTAGATACTAAATTTATATATTTTGTGGTATAGGAGGCTGAAGATAACCTAAGAACTGTTGGCAGTATGTTGTAAAACAGATCATGTGTCGACATCCTTGCATTCAGTAACCTCAAAAAGCATAAATACATACATATCTTATCGCCAAGTCCCTAGAGAATTAGGCATAGAGTATCGTGTTCGATAAACACAAACAGTGGCAACGTTAGTTAGGCTTGATATATTCTGTGTCATTTTGAAGAGTACTCGCCACAACATTTACATTGCTTACGCGGAATTAGAAAAATTAAGTATATTAATATAATTCTACATCTAGAAATATAATTCTACATCTATTACAATGGATTTCCGCAAAGTAAGGCCTGATTCAATAAAACAGAGGAAATGGTTATTAATTTCACTGGATGTTTCTTTATGGATGTCCCTTACGCGATTACTCTAATTATTTTTACAATAATAAACATAAATTGGAATCAGTTTTTTATTATTAATTCATGAGTTTTATTGCTACGCGTAATTCTTAGTAATTATAGTTCCATACCATGATCCATTCTCCCGGTGTACTGTAAGCTGGTTTCCATGGTAGTTCAGAGTCCAACTTGAGGTTTGGTCGCAGATCGTTGTTGGAGCTGACTTCGATCATCTCAATTGGCAGTTCCGCACCTAATCCAAGTGGTTCAGTGCACTGTGGCTGCTCAAACTAAAAATTGAAAATTTTCAAAAATATTATGAACGTGCTAATTTTTGATATATACTCGTACATAAAAAGTTTGATGCTTAATTTAATAAAATAATTAGCCAGTAAATAAATAAATATCCCTGGACAAATCACACAAATGGATATAACTCAAAAGTAAGCAAATTATATGCTTGAGCAATAGGTGTTCATGACACGACACTAATACATAGTAATTCTTAAATAGATACCAGAATACAAGACATCTATATTCATCCAACGCCTACACCTTCGAGAATCGAACCCCAGCCTCGCGGTTTGTCAGTGGAGTTAGGCATTTATATTAACCCCCGGCCAACGAGGCGGTCAACCAGAGGAAGTTAGCCAGTGAAACACAAATAGTATCTTGGCTATACGAGTAACTGAGATAGATACAAAAGTGATAAAACATTAGTTTATGATCGACCCTTGCGTATACTTAGAACGCTTCGTTGAACAATTGACACCACGCAAGCTTTTGAGACTATGTTATCAATATTGGGATGAAACGATTCCATCATCCGCTAGTTGTAGTACTCCATGATATCGTGTGGTACTATCTCTTACCATAAAGGGATTCGCCTGCTATTTCGCTATTTTATTATAATTAGTGGTCGCCCATTGGTCAAAATTTGACCATAAGTTGATAAGAACGTCATCTTCATTTCTCAAGACCAACTACTTTGTTTCCTGAATAGTTAGTGCGCCATCTGTGATCTTTTATCGTCGACATCAATATATTTGTTTGTGTGTGTCAAATGCATGGTAGTCGGGGTAATGTTTTATTTATTGATGTAATGTACTTTATAAGCATTATTATTAAAAACTATTAGCGTTCTGCACTTCTCCTACACATAAACTATATGTGTTCCAAATTTCATGCTCCTCCGTCAGCGCAATTTTCGTAAAAAGGGGTCCAAAGTTTTGGCATCACGTATTAATATACAATAGATAAACACTTCGGATCCGTACAAAATGGTACGTTAAAGTAAATCTTACCGGAGTAGGAGTAGTGGACTCAGTTTCAATGGGAGTGGTAGTAAGCGGTGTTTCGCAGCCGATGAGCTCTAATCGAACGGAAATTTCCTCGTGCCAGGTCAATGGTCGAATCCGGATGAACTTCGCTTCAATTGGCGGCTCGATCATTTGCTTCATTTCTGTGATGTGGTCTACTGGACCACGGAACACCTGAACGAATTATATTATTAATTGTACTCGTATTATTAGAAAATATTAGAGAACACGTCTGATTTCTCATGATCTGTGAAAATTGGGTTCGAATGCAAAGCAGAGAAGTAAGAATAAGAAAATGAATTTTGAGATACCTATTCAAAATCGTGACTACAACGAGATCATTATTAAGAGAATGATAAGTTGTATGGCCACAGCTGGAAAAATATTTAAATTTTTAAACAAGGAAACCTAATTTTCAACTTTAAGGAAATATAACATTTTTAATTATTTATACGGGATACTCACGATCTCTAAAAATATTATTAATTCGCGACGATTTAAGTTTAAAATCCTATTTAAGGAAATATATTGAAATTGGCAACCCAACGTCAATTTGACTTTATTTATCTTTAATTGAATAGCCTTGATTATGCTGTAAAAAGTATACAATTGTGAAAGTAGTGAAATATACGGAGTATACCTACCGTTTAGATGTTTTACGGCGTCACACAAAGTCGTCAATTCTCTTTTAATCATTCATTAAATTGACATTTTCTATACAAAATCTTTACTGAATGATAGGCTATATTATGTTAATTGACATCTCTGAGTGCCGCTGTTAGATTGATTCAAATAAATTTCTATTTAATAGAAGTCCAATTTAGGAAGTTCTTTAAAAGTTTACTACAATTTATCCCAATAGAAAAAATGGTGATAAACTTAGAATATCATACCTTAGGAGTTCCATCAGGGTTGTCGACAGTCGAATAGGCAACTCCATCGTCACCATACATGATCTCATAGCTGGTGACGAACTGGTCGAACATGGGGCTGCCCTGCATCACCACTCCGTACACAGGCTCAGGCTGTGGAAGCTCTACTTGGAGGTACTGGTTCGTGTCCATTACTGCTGGACTCCAGCTGCCAGCTGAAACCAAAGTATTCTTCTGTTCTTGTACTTAACATAACAGAACTTAGAAGCAGCCGAATTCTAAATACAAAATAATATAATTTCTAACCCCATCACCATTGGACTTCTTTCAGTGTCATTAAGTCAATTCTCAGCATTATATCTTTGCTTAGAGACTGGGACCGGAAAAATATAATCACCTAAGAGGTATAACTAAGACTGTAGTTGCCACGCCCAGTGAAGTTTTATCACTATCCGACTAGTGCTTTTTGAGTACAAAACTACTTGTAGAATGTTAATATAATAAAATAAAATGTAAGTGGGGTGGGTTATCTTGACGACCTCTACATTGATAAATGAAAAAATATGCATTATTAAGTATAACTTAAACATATAATTCATAAAACTTACGTGGGACTATTTCGTAATTACCTATTTCGAAATAAAAAATCACGACGTGCAATTTCTGCAGATTTACTCCGCTTAGTTATCATCTGAAAGTTCACTGGGCTATCTATTTTCTAATATTATCATAGGGGTAAGGGGTAATAATTAACTACAATAATAATTAGATTAGCAATTCAAATGAAGTAGCAACAAGTGAATTAAGTAACAAGAAACAGTGAGATTCGATTAATCAGTCCCATATTTGCATACAATTAATCCGGCAAAGGCTAACGAGACTTTTAATATTGGTATTAAGAATATATAATATTAAAATAATACGCTTCATAATGATCATGCCAAAAAATGTTATTTAAGTAACTTAAGTGCACATTTGTTATCCCAGATTTATCAATGCTACGATTACACAAACTTCATAACAGAAATATGGGGATTTTATCGGACATCCGCAGACAAACTTTTAAAAATGATTGAAGATTTCTTCGGATCTCGACTATTAATATATAAAGAAGATTAAAGAACCATTGAAATACGATAGGACGGATATTTAAAATTTTACCTGAAGCATCACTTGAACTTCCATTAAGTACAGCGTGTTCGGGCGCGAAGAAAGGGCTCAATGTGGAACTGGCCGTAAACGACTTGCTTGGTAACGGTACATCTTGCCACAGAAGATATTTGTATCTGTAGGGGAAAATAATTATAGGTTGAGTGAGTTAAGCTGGAAACATTATCAGTCGCAGCTTACAGCCACGGACGCTTACAGGACGTTCGAAAGCTCAAGGTCACGTCCGCGACCAACGTCCGATAGTTTGCAAGATTCAACGAGCTTTCATTATCTAGATACCCGATAAAGTCGCGCCTGTCAGCCGCATTCGTAAGCCGTGTCCGATAGTTTGTTTCCAGCTTTAAGCAGTAACAGAAAGAGAAAATATTTTTATTTAAGATGAGGCGTTTTTTTAAGACATTCTAAGTGTAAAGTAGACCAAACTACCCTTTAAACGTTTCCTTTTTTAACCGACTTAGAAAAAAGGAGATTATATGTTCAACTCCTGTATTTTTATGGATGTTAATCGGTTTAGAAACGACGGATTTCTCCGTCATTACCAAACGGATTTTTATTTTTTTTAAGTATTTATTTCCGAGGTGTTTCATTATCACCAAGTTTGGATTCCAGCCACCTGCAGAGAAGACAGAGAGTATGAAATCCTAAGTTAACGAAATTTGCAGGATCGGCTCTTAGCAAACATATTAGATTTTATCAAGGACTAAAAAGAAAATAAACATGATGAAATAAAATGAAACTTACGCATCAGGGTTACATTTCGGAGGCGGTGTTGTTGTAGACTTTATTAATATCGTTGGTGTCGTCGGAATTGTTGGCATTGTAGGGGTTGTAGAAGTTGTTGTTGGCGTTGTAGGAGTTGTTAGCGTTGTACGAGTTGTTGGTGTTGTGGGTATTCTTGATATCGTGCTAGTACCCTGTGTTTCAATATTCTGTGATGTTTCAGTATTTTGCATTGTTGGAATAGTGTGTGTTGTGCCAGTACTGTGTGTTGTAGGAGCTAAAGTAGATGTGGTGGTGGGTTCTGTGCTAGGGGTAGTAAAGATCACGGGTAGGTTGCTAGGTCCTATAACTGTGTAGCAGTCGCTGGAGTCGCAGTGCAGAGCGTTGTTCAGACATTGGCATTTTTCACAGCCATTCGTGACTACACCTCCGGGCTGTATGAAATAATATTTCTATATATCAGGACAAATAACATAAAATTGTTTATTTCCTTAGTGTGCAAATATACATAGCAATATTTAAATTATACCAGAATAAATTTATTAAAAACCGCCCCAACATTACATTCATACTCCTGACGTGAATCGAACCCGTGCATCGAGGATGGTTGATAACTAAGTATGTCCACTAACCCTTTGAATAACTAAGCCTTTAAACATTTAGGCAAACTTTAGACCACATGATGGGTGTAAATGAAAGTGTAGCATTTTATTGCAGATACACGTCGTTAATAGGCAACTAATATGTTAATAGTATGTTGCTAAAATGAGGCTATAAATAAGTTTGCCGCCCAACCCGTCTTCTAAACCAGAACACGAAGCACAAGAAAAGGAACTGCGTTATCCTCGTCTAGACACACCTCTGGTCTTAGTTACACTTTAATGAAAGATCAAGACGTAGTCTGTACTATACTCTATTTTTTTTTAACAAACGAGTACCAAAAAAATGTACTGCGTTGTTGTTGGTCCACATTATCAACATAAAGTTAATTTCAATTAATCAGAATGCGCTGTTACAATTTGACAATGAGAACAAAGTAGTGCCAATCACTACAAACGCTATATCTCACTCTGTTAGTATTGGAAATATGCGAGGGACATACTCGGTATTCGTTTGTTAAAAAAATAGGCTTTAGCATGAAGTTTTAGTATCTTCGATAAGAAAGGTGGCCTTTGTCAATGAACACAAAAATCTTAAATGGACAATTGGTATTCCTATCATGGGAATTCTCCAAAAATAAGACATCTTACAAGTTAAGGTTACGCATTGAAACAAAAGAGAACATGTGCACATAAGGTAAATAACTAGATAAACTATTTAAATCTATATTAGCGCATACTAATATGATAAAAGCGACAGTTTGTCTGTCTGTCTGCTGTTGCTTTTTACGACTAAACCGCTGAACCGATCGCGATAAAGTTTGATATGCATATTGGAGGACCTGAGTTTAAACAAAGGCAACTTTTTTCAAAAACCACCCCCTTGGAACTATTAAGGGGGATAAAAGTTTTTATAAAAATATTTTTACCCTGACGAAATGGCGGGCTTACAGTTAGTCATATTTAATGCTTAATTTATGTAAAGTTTTACCAAAATCGGTGTTGCCATGTGACGAGTCCATTGCCGATAAGGCTTCCCAATGTTACTCTAACTAATTTTGTTAATACAAAATCGGCGTTGGCATGTGACGACCTTATCGCCAACAAGATGATGGCTTCATAAACTTACCATAATTATTTGTGTAAAGTATTAACAAAAGCGGCGTTGGAATGTGACAACCCCATCGACGATAAGATTATAGCTTCTTCAAGTTACCTTAATGACGGCGCTATTGTATTCGCAGGTACAGTCGCGGATTGGCACGCAAGTGTGTCGGTCTCGCCACATCGAACCCTTCTCGCACTTTGTTTCAGCGACACTTTTGGCAACGCATCCTTCCACACATTTCTATAACAAAAGTTGCATATATTTATCTCTTCAAAGTTAAGTCATAAACTGTTTTCATGGGATAGGGCAGCAATCAGACGGCTTTGTGATAAATGAATGATAAAGTATAAGAACACAATTAAAAATGTTTAAGATAATATGCTCCTTTATTTGTCATTCGAATTATAAGGAATTGAAATTAGATACTTTTTCGGAATATAACTTGAGGATCAACAAAAACATATTATTTTTGATCTAACAAGCGTAGTGGGGAATAGCCATGTGATTAAGATAGAGATTTTAATAATATATTATGAGCTACGTTGTAAATATAGTACAAACATTGGTATAAATATGCAACAATAGAGACACTAAGCCTAGTTGATGAAATATTTGCCTACACTCTACTGAAATAATAGGGTTGTCATGTTATTTTTTTACCAATTGAATAGCAATAAATATGTAGTTGACAAATAATATGAGTTGGTAATAGCAATAATCCCAACATCCATACGAACACACTCGCGGCATTAATAAAACATATAACAACGTGGCCACATAAATATATATATATTTTATTTTATTACATCAGCAAAAAATACACAGCACAAATTACAGAGTAAACTTACTTAATTATCATTTTGTATTCGATACAGTTCATTTCTGCTATTGTTTAGCGGTAGAATAACAGTCATGTTATAGTTTTATACACATGTTACAAATGAAATTTTAAATAATTTTTTTTTATATAAAAAGGAAACAAAAAACAAAAGTAACATAACATTACTACTAAATGCTTGCAAATATGTATAGGTACTCGCCACTGAAGCAATGCGAAACCCGCTTAGGAGCCTCGTCGATGGTGTCGTAAGTGTGTCTTTTTGAACGGTTTTAGGTAGTATCCATACTGTTTCATATTTGTACTGTAATAGAGGTTACCTTTCCATTGGTACATTCCTCTGCCAATAGGAGCGTGTGCTTGAAATGTTCGCAAAGTTGGTCACAGGGATACGCGCACTCCGAGTACACCTGGCCCGGGGGACACGCGCTCGTCGTAGACTCTGTTATAAAAACATTAATTCACATAATATTGCCTGCTTAGCTCGCAAAATCACACATTTTTTCACTTTTAAACAACAGACTTCGTAAAAACACAGAAGGGATAGTAAAAAAATAAATATCCCTAAACAATTTACACAAATTGAATATAACCTCAAAGTATTTACATGCTTGTGTGTAAGATGTTAGTTAATGATATTAAAACATAGAAATACTTAATATAATAAAAAATACCATAAAAATATACCAGATTAAATTTAATGAACACCCAGACTCAAAAATACAGACATTTAAATGTTCATTTAAATTCGAAAATTGAATCTGAGTCTCGCAGTTTATAGACTATTATTATAGACTACTTCGGTTTTTTGTGCGATAAGATTGCGAACAAGCGTACGGATCTCCTTCTAATAAGAGATGACCGTTGCAAATAGCCACCACAGATGTTATTGGTGCGTCGTTGTCTAGTGACAGAGGTGTTAGGCCAATTGTGCAAGTCTTACACAAGCTATAAGTTACAAATGCTATAATTATAATCATTATAAAAAGAAATCACTACCTGTAGGTACAAATGGTTCCGAAGTAGTTGATATTTTATCTGAAATAAACAAATATAATAAGTGTAGCTGTCAAAGAGCTTACAATTTTATTTTTCCTACCACTTACAATGTTTTTCAAACATTACAAAATCAGTTATGATGAAGGAACATGTCCATGAAGAGACACACAAAGGGGATTAAAGTTTATATTGAGATCTGTCAGTTTTAAATTGAAACAAATGTGGAATTTTGATACTATGTAGTATTTCTTCAAGAATAAAATTTACATTTTAAATTACTTAATACTAATTTTATAAAATTTAGATTGAGCTTATGAAAGTTATTCAGTATTAATAACTACTCATATCTGTCTTTTTTCTTATTTATTATCTATATATTAAACCGTGATGCCAAAACTTTGGACCCCTTTTTACGAAAATTGCGCTGACGGAGGAGCATAAAATTTGGCACACTTATAGTTTATGTGTAGGAGAAGTGCAGAACGCTAATATTTTTCAATATTAATGCTTTTAAAGAACATTAAATCAATAAATAAAACATAACCCACACAATGCATGCATTTGACACACACAAACAAATATATTGATGATAACGATAAAAGATCACTGTAGGAGCTTTTATTAAGTTTCTACAGAATTTTAATGATAATGATCAGATCGACCGGTAGATAAATGATATACAACAGCGTCTGTCAATTTGATTATTGTAATATCACACACTCGAATTACTATAAATTTTCTCGACTTGCTGGTACTATTTAATATAAACTTCTATGATACAAACACTCATGACTCCGACACTGTTTATTGATTTATCTTAAAACTATAACAGAATGATTAAATGGTATTCGATTGATTAGTACTGATTGATTATGATAGAGGCTAGACGAGCGACGCAAAAGAATAATATGATTTGATCTTGATATTGATATTGATTTAATGAGAACGCACGACGCGGAGCTGGTCTGATACGAACTTATGAAAATTATGTGAGTCCAACCAAACTGCTGATGCTGCATTATGCTTAAGCATATGATCAATGTACGGTCGTAGCCCGTACAATCACAGATGGTGCACTAAAAAGTTTGGAAACAAAGTAGTTGGTCTTGAGAAATGAAGATGGCGTTTTTATCAACAAGATATTAAAATTTATTGTAGTCGAATTCCGACCAACGGGCGACCACTGGTAATTATAAAAAAGTCATTATCTTCTAGCAAAACTTTTCCATTTAAGTTTTGCGGAGGATAGAAATGTTAATTTAATATTGATTTTATGTAACCATATAAATCAAATTGTTAAAAATATAAAGTGTTCCACTTACCCGTGGTAGTAGTAGAAGTGGTGGCAGTTTCTGTTTCTGTGCCAGTAGTGGTAGTACTACTAACGCACTCTGGGCGGAGGGCGGCGACGGAGGCCGGCCAGTCACACACCATGAGCTGGGGGTTGTACCAGAGCCCTTCCGAGCAGTTCTTCAGCACCGTGTGCAACTTCCCAGTGCCTAACTCGGGGGTGCACTCGTAGAACATGCCGCACTCCGTCGGGTGAGGGTAGTTGGGGTGGGCCGCGTCCAGGCATTGGAATACGTCTACAATAAACAATTTGCATCAATACGCCATCATCTGTTGGTGGGAATCTAATTTACTAGTACAGTCAGTCATTAGGAGGCTGTAGTGCTGTTGAGCGGCTCGCCGTGATTGGTCACCGCTTTACCTATTCCTGCCACAATGGTGTCGTATCGCAGAATAATTACAAACGTATAGAAGACTCACTGCGGTACAAAACACAAACAAACTTGAATGTTAATGTAGCAAAGGCTTATAATGAGCTGAGCGAGTAAAAGCGACTAAGATATGTTTTCTGTACTCCTGGTTTTGACGCCAAACTCTCCAAAGAGGTTGCTGCCTGAATCTACGAAAACTACAGGGCGAAACCCCCAGGTCATATACCGGAGTAGGCTTGTAGATGTGGCATCCAGCCATAAAATATTGCATTTGTATTTCTGTTTTTGTAAATATTAATGTAAAATATTATTATTTTATTGAATTCTTAATAATTGAAATTGATATTATTTTAACGTTTTTTGCACTCCGTTCGCTTAAATCCAAAACTTGCCTCCGTATTCTAGTATGCAACAAGTAATATTCTACGTATTTTTTTTATTTTAATGCATTTCTTGTGTGCCTAAATTTTTCATGTATCATGTGAAATCATAAATTTTATTTATGTGTGTTTAAAATGTATTTTTATTGATTTAAAAACAAACTTTTCCAATCCTACTTTAACCTTAAAGTTGCGACTTATCGGTTATACCTATACTTTATATATGCATTATTTGTCTCTTACCATCTGAAGATCTGCCTGCACGATCTTTTTTTATGATGTACAAGAAATTTACTAACCATCACATTTACAGTAGACTCTAAGTTCGAAGTCAGGGCAAGTTTTTTCTTTTTCATTACAGATCAGTCCTCTTTCCAAATTACATTCGACGTCGAGGCCAGTCTCCTTCGGCGTCTTGTGATCGACTACGGTGCGACACTCGATTTGGCTCATCATCTCCTTTGTACACATTGGCGATCCAATTTCCTAGAAATAACATTAGAAACTAAAATAACTTTCATGTTTTTCTATTCTTTTTTCAGTTTTTTTACTGAAAATGAGGTAACTGAATTCCTACAAACAATTGCAATACCATTCATATTTGCATTGCCAATATTTAAAAAACTAATAAGCTATTGACTTATTTTAGTATTGGCAAGTTTTGTTTGGAGACGGCGACGGCAATCCTATAAGGGTACGAGTAGGTGCCGAAATATTAAAACACACCCTCACACACAGTCCTTGCGGATTCTATAGCAAAAATAATACGACGCAGTAAAATTTAGATAACATAATATACATATAATCTCTTAACCCGCTCACTATTACTTATGTAACTGCTTGCTCATGTTACATTTTAACAAAAAATTGTGTCCAAAAATTGATATAAAACCTAAAAATACCAGGAATATCTGGCATCGGAAAAATAAAGACGTATCTGAGAAATTGGTCTCTTTTTAAAAAATGTCGGAAAGAAAAATCCGTCTTTTAATATTAAAAAAAATACTTGAAAAAATTTAAGGTATTACAATACGTTGAAGAAGATTTAAGGAAATGATAAAATAAAATATCAGTTATTTGAACTTCGCGCATAATTCAATTCCCGCGCAAAATAAGTGTCGGTTAATACCAATCGCCAATAAAGAGCAATGAAACTGCAAAAACCAACTATTTCATTAGATACCACACCAGGATTTGATCAGTATTTTTTCGAAAGATAGTAAATGGTTTCGAAATGGTCCTACATAAATTTTATCAACATCCTACTATATATCACTTTTTGAGTTATACTCAATAATGCACAAATTTTTCGTTAATACATCAACATAACGAATATTTTTATGCCACGGAATATTGAACTATATTTCTATAAAAGAACCATCGAAATAGGTTGGCTATTGTCGGATAATCGCATAGCAAACATACAAAAAATACATACAGTCAAATTGAGAACCTCCTCCTTTTTTATTATATTTAGATACAAGAATTTATATTACTACTAACTGACTTGGCAGACTTGTTCTGCTATATTTGGACGTGATTTTAGTAAAAAAAATAGGGGTGAGTCACCCTTATCACATAGGGGTATGAAAAATAAATGTTGGCCGATTCTCAGACCTACTCAATATATTCACAAAATTTCACGAAAATCAGTCGAGCCTTTTCGGAGGAGTTCAATCACGCACACTGAAACATGAGAATTTTATATACTGTATACAAGAATCCATACTCACCAGTTCCTTAGGTAACGGTAAAGGTTCGTTGTCAACGGATTCCCCCGTAGGTCCGATCTCCGGAGCCCCGCGGTTGAGCCAGGCGGTCCAACCGGAGACACACTTGAACCCTTCGTGAGAAGTTGTCTCCACGGGCGGAGATGGCTCCGTCATCTGGAAAATAGCTTCGTTATTTTCCGCTCTCCTGGCGTTTCGGTTTGTGTATTCAACGTCGTCAGTTAGAGCAGATAATAAAGACTCGAATTGGTACCACCGCTTTAGATATTCCTGCCTTTATAATGTAATTGCTCATCACTGCCTTGTTCCTAATTGATTTAAACGAAAACTGAATATTCGAGTATGATATCATATGATAATCCCTCCACTAATATCTTCAAAAAAAGTATCTTCACTCCCATGTCTCAGAAGAGGTAAGCAGCGGTTCAGCCAAGGCACCCACGACTAGCCCAAGACACTAAGTCCCATAATGTGATAGGTGGCAAGTCTGTCGCCAACCGGACACACATCCAATCCCGAGAAACATTTTTTTAATAGAAAATCGGAAAAAATCTCATTTTCCTTTTGTTGGCCTACCAGGGAATCGAACCCGGGACCTCATGAAGTCAAGTCCAACAACTGGACCGCTAGACCACAGAGGCGATATCTTAATATTTTATCTAAAGTGCTGGGATGAGATGTGATGGGTCATTTATACTCGTAATTAAAATCTCAGGCCAGACAGGAGCATAAATAAATAAAAAAAGGAGATGGTTTTCCTGATGGTGCGAAATGCGAGTCGCTAAAGGGCACCTTAGATGTTAACAACGTATTTCAATCTAAAGATGGTTTGTGAAGTCTCTTGAAAAATTGAAACCAATCGTCCAGCCTTAAAAACAGGAACACGCCAACGGCGATCACATACTTCAAACCAGTCGTGTTTTCTTGAATTAGTAGCAGTTTTACTTATCTTTGTGGTACTAAGATTACAACTAAGTAAGCAAAATTAATAGACATATTTACAAAGAAATATGTGGTCGTAAATGATAATTTCAGTGCCAAAAGTATTTCCTCTTAGCGTTATGCCAAATAAAATTATTTAATATGCAAATTTCCGCCAAAAATTGTACAAATTGTGGCGTGACAAAACAGAAAAATGTGCAGGTAAATTGCATTGAAAAGAGTGGAGTGCACAATACGTATACATTTTTTTGACGGAAAATTGTAAATTAAATAATTTTATTTGGATTTACTTTCTCTCACTTTGGTGCGGATCCCTTGTTTATAATAGACCATCCTCTCTACCTGGTAGACCTCGTAAAATGTGAGTATAGGTTAAATGAGTTATTACCATGAAGTCCACTGGTGGTAGAGTTCTGAACAGCAACTTAGCCGGATGGGTTTTCTCTGCCTTACCCAATCCTTCCGCCATTATATCAACGTCTCGATCCAGAACAGGTTAGTTTATGCCGTAGACTTGCAAAGTAGGCTTAACACCATGGACAAAGAATCAGCTACTCACCATAACATAGATCTATAGGCCAAGGTCTCTTACCATATGGAGATCCGTGTGCTTACCACCGTCTTATTCCGTGCAAAAATACCAGAAATATTTAATATATCTTACCAAAGTAGAGCAAGGTTGTCCAGTGCACGCTCTATGTTTCTTGGAGCACCTGCAAGTGTGGCATGCATCCTCATCTATAATCTCCCCCTCCAATATTACCTTCCCATCGGGTAAAGTCATACAAACTGGCTTACATTTAGCCCGAGGGACGCATTCTACCAGTGAACTATTGGAGAACACTGTACCCTCTTCACATGTCTTGTTTGGCTTACAACCTAAAACAGTTTATGTTAAGTAATCTTTAAGTTACAAACTTTGAAGGGTTCATAAATTACAACAGGCTGTATAATAGAACAAATATAAAATATAGTCTTGGACAAGTTACACAAATTGAATCTAACTCTACAGTAAGCAAATTATTTGCTTATGTTATGGGTGCTAGTCAACGATTACTATAACTTAATAGATACCAGAATACATTTGATAATCACACAGACTCGGAAATGCAGACATCTAAATGCTCATCAAATAAACGCCTGCCCCCGTCGGGAATCGAACCTGAGCCTCTCAGTTAGCCAGTGTAGTTAGGCGTGTACTCTAGCCACTCGACCAACAAGGTGGTCGAGATATATAACGATAAAGAATATAAAAGACTTGGTGAAGGTAGTGATGCTTTCATCGACTACAAATAGTGGTAACTGGATTTCTCCACTAGTTTAATCTGTCATAATAAGGTGGTGCAGTACTGTGTAGCAGATTAGCTTAGCTTAGCAGATTCGTACCAGCACCTTAACTATTTCTGCTGCCAAAGCATCAGTGCTCGCTGTTGTAGTCCTCCTTTCTAGAGTGTAGGGTAGCCCGTCGTCTAGCACAAGTAGCTAAGTTAAGCTATAGTAAGATGCCGGCCTTTGATATAAGCGCATCAGAAGCATCTAGGGTCTATAGCGATGGTTGTCTCATAACATCAAGTGAGGCGTCTGCGAGTTCTTCAGCTTAAAACATAAAAAAATGAAAATATACGATAATCCCCGAGATTGGATATATGCCCGGTTGGCGATAGGCTTGCCACCTATCACATTGTGGGACTTAGTGTCTTTGGCTAGTGGTGGGTGCTTGGTTTATGGGCGTGAAGATACGATATTGAAAGTGCAAAAAGTGTTTTTTTTTAAATGCATAATCTTCAAAATAAAAATTTACACAATCCGCGTCAAAATCTTCGCAAAAGTCATAGCTAAGAACCATCTCTATAGCACAGGTGTTCAAACAAAAAACTGCATCGGAATCAGCCCAACTAGCCATACACATATAGGCACTCCAAACTTATGACACCCTTGTTTTTCCGTCTGGATTTAAACGTTGATATTAGAAAAAAACCTATGTTATGTAGAACCAACTCGATTTTGTCTGCTATAAACAAAAAAAAAACAATATTTAAATCGATCCATCTCTACAAACGTTGTGATGCCACAGACACACACACCCTTACGGAGACACATCAAGCTTATAATACCCCTTACTTTCCGATGGGTGTTAAAAATGGTCTTTAACAAAATTAATTTAATTCGAATGATCAAACGTAGCACATCATAACATGTTTCTTTCTAAGAAATAAAGAAAGATAAAAAAACGCTAGTAACACACACAAGTAGGTAGACCAAAGTCAAAAGGTACTTGTGATGTGTCTTTATAACACTAAAATTTACCCCCGCATCGGAAGGCTGAGAAAATCTGGCGAAATAAACTAAGCGGGCTTTTCTTTCTTCAACTCTTTTCCTCATTTTACAATATGTATGGAATAATTAAGTATTTATAAGAGAATAAAAAGATATTGGTAAAAAACTTACCTTCAACGCAAACATCTTTCTGACATATTAATTTAATCTCAGTATAATCAAGAGTGTTGTCGCATGTCTCCGGAGGGCACGGAGAAATGCATTCGTTATATGTAGAGCCTTCTTCATCACATTGCATGGCTGTAAAAGAGGCTTTATTAGTTATCTGTAGCTGCTCATAAAAGACCTATGTAGACTGTGCAGCCATAGAGCGCATTAATGGTTGCCAAGTTTATTGGATTACTACCTAGAGACACCAAAGGTGGTAATGGTGCGTTGCCAACGTGAAGCCGAAATGTTAGGCCTCGAGCAATCGTAAGTGTACCTACCCGCTACCTTGTCTTTCGTACCGAAACATGTTAACGGCAAGTGTTGACGTCATGGCGGCAGGAATGGATAAGGCGGTGGTAACAATCTACCTAGAGACACCAAATGTGATAATGGTGTTTTGCCAACGTGACGCCAAGATGTTAGGTGCAATTTATTTAGAAACACTTGTACTTTCCACAATCTATTTTATTATTTTCCACAATCTATTTTATTATCAGTTCAGAAACTTCAGTTTAAACTTAACTATAGAAACTTAAACTGAAGTTTCTATTTGAACTGAACTTCAGTTGTTATATAGCCCTGATGATGCTTGCATAGCGAAACCGGTTGGCTAAACCATAAAAATAAAAAATAATAAAATATATTATGGAAAGTACAAGTGTTTCTAAATAAATTGCATCAAAAATCGAATTCCACCAAGCACCGACGATAAGAAGTATAGAATCTAAGATGTTAGGCATTGAGCAAAAGTAAGTGTACCGGCTACCTTATTCTTCGAACCGGAACACGTCAACGAAAATGCTGACGTTATGGCGGCAGAAATGGATAAGGCGGTGGTAACAATCTGGGCGAGTCATTGCGAAACTCTACCACCTAGTTAGATGTCGCGGCGTTGGTGACGGTAAGCCTATGCTCGCATTTTATGAGATGCCTAACAAGAAGTCTGATGGTCTATTCTGCAAATGGATCCGGACAAACAAGGGGGGGTGATTTTGGTAGCAAGTTGGCGTAAGCTGAAGTTATTTATAAAAAAAATGTTAAAGGTTTCTAGGTTCTGTATCTAAATGGTACATTTTTAGAGAAGCTGGGTTGTGTAGTTTCTCGCGTGTTCTATTTTTGCATATTTTATTCTTTTTGTATTGTCTATATCGAAGCAACTTACAACACTATATTCAAGTAACACTGTAACCTTTAATAGACTTTAGGTAGAGTTCTGTTCGCTGACCGCTTTCATAAAAAAAAGTCATAATTTTAATACTCATTGCTGTTGTATTTCGGTTTGGTGGCTATAGACTGGTAAATTTGCAATTACAATTTAAAAAAAAAATAAGTATTTATTTATAACAAGCCGACGGATTTCCTGATGGTAAAAAAATTCGCGCAGCCTAGAGACACCAAAGGTGGTGATGGTGCGTAGCCAAGTTGACGTCAGGAGGTTAGGCCTCAAGCAAAAGTAAATTTACAAATACACATAAAGGCTATTTCATTACTTTTATATTTTCGTAGAGTGATACGAGTCAAAATATTTGACAATTAATCTTTTTATTACCAGTGACTGCATATCAGTAACCTTATCTAGACATAAATTTATTATATCATTAATAGCTAATCTAGTCTTAAAGTAATGGTCAGTGCGACTTACGACAATTATGAAATCCGTCTGCTGGTGTGCCTTAAAAAAATTTGAGGAAGGCGACAATACTTACGACACAGTTCCTTGGTTCTCCACTTGAAGGTGACACCCCTGGCGGCACAGAGACGCGCGTACGCGGCGAGCGCGGTGCAGGCGCACTCGCAGTCCCCGCCCGCGTCGCACGCACACGCGTCCGCCTCGCAGCGCCGCACCCACTCGCCCACGCTCACCTCGCTGTGGCACAGCGAGAACGGGTACTCCTTCAGCCGCCCGCACGTCAGCGCTGACCATTCTTGCCGGTGTGGACGCTCCTTGCAGTGGTCCTGATTTCAAATTGTATACATTTTACAAATGAAAAGAATTGGTTAGTGGATCCATATTGCGTGACCAGTTCCGATCTTAAAATACCACGTGTATAGGGACGTACCTAGTCAATAAGACATTTCGCACTATTTCTCGAATAAAATACGAACAAAATCAAGTAGTGTAGGTAGCCCCCTTAAACTGTTCCATGTACCCATAAAAACTGCAGTTCATTTCGATGAACGAAAAAATTAAATGACAATTATCGCCAAAATAGTCGCTCTTTAAATTTCATTTGTGAATATATTCATTTAATAAAAATATATAAAAGGGAAAACAGCATATTCCTTTTTTTTAATCAAATATACTAAATCGTCAATTTCATCAAAATTAAGGAAAGTTTTAACACATAACATTTATTGAAATTGATTTATATCAGAACCACACCCAGTACTCAGAAAATATTTCACGAATGTGTTCAATAATTTTAGATAGAATTTATGTATTTGCTGCTCTTAAAGATAGTATATCTTACTTTTAAACAATAAGCGAAGGAGTACCTAATCGCCTGAATGCATAAGTACAACATACAAAAATAGTTTCAATTCCCCTCCTTTTTAAGTACTCAAAAAATATAAGTATACTCACTGTGACTTCATTACTTTTCGGACAGTTAGGCTGCAACTTCCACGAGTCGGCGAAGATCAACGCAGAAGTTTCAGCAATTCCACCACCAGAGGGGGTTTGGAAATCGTCACGCATATCCGAATTGTAGTTACCGCATAAGCCTCGAACCTGGTACCAAAATAATTTTTTAGACCAATACACATAGAAATAAATAGAAGAAACTACCATTCAGTATGACTTTTGTTAAATATTGTAGATTAGGGCACAGAATAAGTATTTATTTATTTATTTTTCACATTATTGTACACGTAATAAAAAATTGACGGTGAGAAAATATCTCTTACAAAAAATATCTTACAGCTAACCTAAGATAGAGAAAAATGATACAAAATAAAAAGCGTACCTATCGCTTTTTATTTTGTTTGTTTTTGACAGTGTACAAGCTTAAGATTAAAGAGATAAAAAAAAACTTAATTAAAATTATAAACTATTCTACATAAATACTTACTTAATACTAATATAAATAATAAAAAAGGTATAAAAAAACTAATATAAATGTTATACCTACTAATAGTTAAATCCTAACAATAAATTTTCCCCGTGTTGGTCCGGGCTCCTTTGCAGAATAGACCATCTGCCTTCCTTGCCAGGCAGCTCGTAAAAGGCAAGCAAAGGCTTACCATAACTAACACCGTGACATCTGACTAGGTGGTGGAGTTTCGCAGTGACTCGCCCGGATTGGTACCACCGCATTGCCTATTCCTGCCGCCATAACGTCATGACGTGTTCCGGTTCGGAGGGTAAGGTAGCCGGTAAACTCACTTGTGCTCGAGGCCTAACATCCCGGCCTCAGGTTGGCAACGCACCATTACCACCTTTGGTGTCTCTAGGCGGCGGAAATTTCTTACCATCAGGAAATCCGTCTGCTTGTTTGCCTTCCTATAACATTAAAAAAAGTAATAAGTGCTACCATTTTCAAGTATTTGCAATAATGTACAGAAGATTAACAGATATACGAAAAGCAACGAAACTTGAATCTTAAAATGTATATCAAAAGCTTATCTTGCGCTGAGCGTGAAGACTAGATTTACCTGAAAATATGTACAATGTCGCAAGTCATAAGCGTGCAGCTACTATTGGAGGTTACACTGATAACAAAGACCTGATGTAATTTCAAAATATTGCTGACTCTCTCTTATTTAAATTGAGTTAAATCATAAGACTGACAGAGATTTCAGACGAATTTACCAGTAAAATTAGATAGTCTATACCTATTTGGAAATCACATCAGTAGGGTTATTTTTAAATCTCGATTAATCTCGAATTGGGGTCGGATATATCATTTTAGGTACTCTTGAACACAGTTCTAGCGCATTATTAACAGTAAGTTAATAATAAGCATTGAAATATTTTATCGTATTCATTGATTTTTTTGCAACTGAATTTTAACTATCCGCTAGTACAGCGTTTAACACAGTACCTAAAATGTCATACCCTATTCTAATTTCCAAATTGCATGATATCGAGATTCAAGAATCAGCCCCGCAGGTCTTTGTTAGGCGTGTAACCTCCAGGAGTAATATAGCTTCAAGGTCGTAACAACGATTTCGAGTTGATACTCTAACTAGACTTAAGTCTATTTGAAAAAACTCATTCGGTTAATGAGCACTTGTACAACTTACCAATGTTTTGTTCAACTTTTGACTTACCCTGTTCTGCCATATTGAATCAACTTTAACGTAGACCCTCATGCCTCTGTCCCACTGCAAACTCACACCAAGAGATGGCACGTCCAGAAAAACGTAAACACCTGCCTCGCGTAGTTTTATTCTGAGAAAATATGGAACATGATCGTTTCAATTCCATTTTTAAAGTGTAAGGCTATAACAATAATTTTTATTTTTAAGTGCGTTCGAAAAAAAGGGGTTACGTACTTTTTTACTTCTATATTTTTTACGTATCTATTTTTTTGTTATTTGATAACCGATTTTTTTAAAGAGCGTAGGTAATTCCGAGATGGTTCCATTGCCAAATGTCAGGACACGGTGTATGTTGTTCTGGTTGTTCTTATGACGGAATATCAGGGAAATCGAGGAAGATCATTTTTAGTGTGCACTATATTTTTATAACTTACTAATATTTATTTTTTATTTGGGAATAAGTATGGTAAGAAGCTGTTACGGAAGTATTGAAGCTTATCAACATATTTTACAACAATGTGGTGTGCAAAAATGTTATTAATATTTATACAAAAATTATTTACATATGATAACGAAAGGTAAACAAGCAAACGGATTTCCTAATGGTAAAAAAATTACTTCACCTATTAGAACCAAAAACGCTAATGGTATGTTCCTAATGTGGAGTTTATCAGTGTATAACAAAAAAGTGACAAAGTTCACCAACATAGACTTCACCATCATTACGATTGTTTAATCATGTGTATATTAATAAATATGTATCTTCTTTGTTTTAATTATTTACACGTAGCAATGTCGTAGAATATGTTAAAGCGATTATATATTTTTAAGCAAAATTCTTGACACACATATTACGCAAAATAATAATATTCATTTCATTTTAAATCATATAAATGTATTAATCATTATTGAAATAACTGTTTGTTATAACGTATACACTAAAAAACTTACAGTTTTAGCTTGGAAGTATCTGAAATTGGTGTGTTTTTAGCTAGAGTAACAGACTCTTCATCTGGGGTTCCACCATTGACCCGGAGCAGCACGGACTTTGAGCACGTCGCTCCTGTCGTACCACATGGAACGTTCTGGAAAATATAAACCAAGTAATTGTAATTGCAAGCAAGCAGACCACTCTGATGGTAAGAAACACCCGCCTAACTTGCATGTCTACCGGCTACCCTAGTCTCCAGCATGGAAAATAACGGCGTGAACTGACCTTATTGTGACAGGAATAGGTAAGGTAGTTTAACCAAACTGGATGAGAGGCTGTACAGTGTGATAGTCTACAACCTAGTAAGTTTTTATTTTGTTATTAAACTAAGAGTAACTAAGGTAAAAGTAAAATTAGGTTTATTTTATAGCATGTGTCACAGTCTAATAAATATTATATACCAGGTTTAACTAAGGATTACTATAATTGATGTTAATTACAGGCCAATTTTTACCCACATAACCTTTTAACACCAGATGAAACGTTTCGTGAAAGAAGCCATACTACTACATACATATAGAAAGTGTAAGCTAAGAAATATATTTTGATATATTTCCACTTAATTAATATTACCATTCTCAGTCACACAATCCTAAATCTTTTTTATTACAAAATATATAAAAATTACGAAAATTGAATCTAACCTCAAATAAATAATTTAAATGATAATGTTATAGGAAATACAGATGATATAAATACGAAATAAGATCCTGGAACAAATTAAATTATCCAGACCCAGATATATAGACAAGCTAAAGTTCATCACAGAAATGTCTATAAATACTTACCCGTCGGGAATCGAAACCGAAAATCGACTGAAGTACATCATCCCTCAACTAGCGAGGCGGGTAACCTTAACATTGAATGAATTTTTACCGCCTCCGGTCTACAAGTTAACGTGCATAATTCTGCGTGACTCAGGGTCGAGTCCTGAAATGACTAGTATTTGTGGTGAAACATTTTTGGTTTTTTAATTATTAGCAAATAATACATGTATAAGTAACACTCATAACATAAACATATAATTTGCTAAAGTTATGGTAAAATCAAGTAATGTAAATCATGAGGAGATGTTAATTTATTCACAATCATCAGTTTTAAAAAAGATATCTGAATTTTTTAGATCTAACAGACGTAGTATAGAAGCTTAGAGCTCCTTTGTGCTGAGATAAGTCATACTGTAGACTGATTTTGTTGTGTCAGCTGCAATAATGATTGCAAAATGCGTGCGGTGAAAGTGAAAAAATGTCACGTACGCAATACGCATATTTAAACATGTTTTTTTAATTTAGTGTTTTAAGTTTTCGCTGCTCTAGATATCGGGGGCGTAGCTCAGATGGTAGAGCGCTCGCTTAGCATGCGAGAGGTACCGGGATCGATACCCGGCGCCTCCAATTTTTTTAAATCTTATACAGGGTTTATATGCTTTCCTGGCTTCAGATATCAACATTTACACGTCAAATATAAAAAAAAATGTCGTGTATTTAAGGTAAGTGTCCAAATTTTTGGACAGGATGCAGCGCATACAGATTACCCTTTTTAACAGAGTTTAAAATAAAGGATGAGGTTCTCAATTCGGCCGGTATATTTTTTTATGTATGTACACCGATTTCTCAGGTTTCTGAAACTATTTACGTATTTTTTTGTTTGATGCGGAATAGCTTCGAGTTGGTCCCATAAAAATTTATACCCAACCTGTATAGTTTTTATTTTATGAACATTTTTTATCTACTTTCACCTATCCCCGTGTTTATTTTTATTAAATTACATCATAGCAGCAACAAGCTAAACAGTATTAAATAAAAATAACTACGTTAATAAAAATGACTTCAAAACTAAATAGTAAATAATAATAAAGATTTAATAATAATTATATACTACCTATTGTTTATATATGCCATTTACTAATAGGTTTGAAGTCGGTGCCAAGCCACTTTAATACTTACTTATAATAAAATTATTATTTTTAGGCTTGGCACCGACTTTAAACCTATTAGGAAATGGCACATATAAATAATAGGCAGTATATAATTTATATTAAATCTTTACTTTTTAGTTTTGAAGTCGGTTTTTTTAAGTATTTATTTTTAATCTATAATTTACTTTATAAAATCACGGAAGCGCAGGTTCACCGTGCTTATTCGTATCAAATAATATAATTGCTTGCTACAATTGCTTAGTAATATATTATTATTATTTAATTTTTATAGTCATATTCATTTATTGCATCAAATATTGGTAAAATACAGTTGATCTTATGCTAAGTATTAGTCTCAAATATTTGACCTTAACAGGTATGCATTTTTTATTATAGTATCAAATTTAATTACAATGTTACGTAATATGTCAATCTAAATAATTTACTGTACAAATAATTTTATTTCATCATAAAAATTTAAAAAAAACAATTTAATAAAATAGTAAAAATTTGGAAGTTATTTTATAATACAGACACAACTGGAGTTCAGATTTAATAAATAAATATTATTATCATTATTATTTTAGAATCTCGATATTATAAGCCCCTGCAATTATGTTTTTTAGAATCTATATGTAATCTTATTACGAAACATGTTAGCGCGTTTGGGTTCTTATATACACTCATACAAACAAAACCTTTAAACAAATGGATTAAAAATGAAAAAACAAAGACATTTTAATCACGTTATTTTCAATTAGATACTGCTTATTAAATATATTGAACATGGTAGGTATAAAATTTAAAAATTTTTTTTGGAAGGACTCTGTATACGGTGATTTTCATTTACGATGTGCACGCGTTTCCCACTATCGGTCTGGGTCGCATGTGTAGAAAAAACTATCTGTCTTCCTGCCTGGCAGCTCGTAATAAGTTATAGGGATCAATACCAACAAAATCACCGGCAGTAGTACACTGGTATGCAGCAACTTGCCTACATGATAATATCCTAGTCTGAAACATAGAGAAACCGTCCGATTTGCACAGTAGGCCTAAGCCCTGGGCACAGGACAAAGACGCACCTATACCGGTCACCTCTCTTACCGTCAAGAGAGACCTGCAACTGTTCGCTGTCTGATCACCTAAGAAATCACTGGATAAAATATTAAGTACTCCTTGCACTTAAACAAATATTTTACTTTAAACAGGACTGAAAATATTGTAACTCGTCATATTTCTGTATTATGTTTACTTATACATTCGTGTTTATTACCTACACCGTAGTGAATATATTCTCTTTGCCTAGACCACACTGCACCTGAATGTCAAAGCATGGTCAAAAGTTTATAAATTTTAAAAAAGAAAATGGCTCTAGCAATAATCACAACTTTTTCAACCGCCATATTTATCTTACGGTTAGTTTACATGCCTTACTACCCTATTATTAGCGAGGGTCAAATTCGATCACAACAGCGAAAGACGTTCATGCGATGCACATAGTTGTCTGTATTTGGGAGTCTGAACGTCAATTGAATTTATTACTAAATTAACATAAGAATTCTACATTCTATAAGAGTATCATTGATGTAACTTGCTTGCTTCCATTTTAATATAAGGTCAGATTAATTCGAATAACTTGTCAAGAGATATTTATTTATTTTCAAATCTAAACTTATTTCTAAGCTTTAAATATAGAATCGTTCGATAATAAGGCTGATATTTATATTTTTATTAAATCAGGAATTAAGTCTTCAGGGGGGAAAAACATGTTCAATTGCAAGGAATAGAAAAAAAACTTTAAGGGGAAAATATACAAACTGTACTTATTAGCCGTCAATGTCAGATGGCACGAATTTCGCCGCGCCGAACAATTTAATTATGGTAATTTGAACATATTTACCTACAACATTTTCATCATAGCAAATATTAAATTTATTAATATTTTAATTAAAGAAAATATTTTTTTATCTATACAATATACAGGTACATTTTTAACGAGTTGAAGAAAATAAAGAAAGAAAAAAAAAGAAATTGAAGATTTCTAAATTGAGAAAGCACTCGTATTTCAACGCAACCCTATATAAATATAGATTAGGAAGGTTTCCACAACGAATACGCACCTGTATCTCGACACAGAACCCATCTCCCTTCGCCAGCAGATAGGTGCAAACCCCTTCGAAGTCGTAGTGGCGCCCGTCGAAGGTGGTGACGTGGGAGTCTCCCCACGCACCGCACACCCCTGCGCACTGCCGCGTCCCGCATTGCCACGAACCTCCCGCACACGTGCTTTACAACACACACACACACACACATCAACTTATTAATTCATGTCTTTTGGTTAAAATTAAATCTATCATTTAAAAATATAACGATTTAAAAAATAACCTGCATACAACCAACCAAGTTACAACATGTTGATGTACATGAGAGGAATCAATAAAGAGGGGGATTAAAAGAAAGTGTTGGTGAAAAATGAAAAAAGGATGGGCCATTGTAAAAATAATGGTAGATAAGAGATTGATAAATCTGATATGCATGCGAATATAAATATTGATAAATACAGGTAACTTGAGAGACCAAGTTTGACATTCCATTCAAGTTTGACATTTAGAGGGTGGTGTCAAAACCGGCGTCTTTGTATGAAAAAAGTTATAAGTGTGAAGGGTGCTCCCTTAGGTAGGTAGGTATGCAACTTGAAGAACTTGGCATGAAGACATGTATGACACTTACGTACCTATATCTCTATATCTATTTTTTTTTTGGAAATCACAATTTAAATTTATATTATTTAAGAGGGATTTAGTTTTAAAAGAAGCGCTTCTGAATTTATAAAAAAAACTGGAGGCGCCGGGTATCGATCCCGGTACCTCTCGCATGCTAAGCGAGCGCTCTACCATCTGAGCTACGCCCCCGATATATAATTTAACGAATAAGTGGTTTGCTTTCAACAAAATAATCTAAAATGCAGCGTAAGTAATATTGCATATCGAAAGTGTAACAAGGTCATATTCGTTGTTAGGCTGTGGTCACATAGAGCAGTGATCGGCAACGTCCACGTCTTACTCGCGGCCCGTGAAAGTTTTGTAAATAACTTATATATATCCAAATATATGCATGAACGTTCTGTATAACATACGGCGTATAGTGTGGATTCAGCCTTAAGAACGCGCTTCTCTCCGGTCATTTTCATTTTTCTATGGGATATGACCAAATATACGTAGGTATATTTGGCTTCTAGGGTTAATATCACAAGTGTGGCCCACCTTTAGTTTATTTTGCCGCCCTTGCCAGCTAAAAGGTTGCCGAGAGCAATAAATGATAACGAAGCTCGTCTTTTGGTGTTTCCATTCTGGTGTTAGGTTGTAAAAACCCATCACTTATATCTTCTAGGACTCTTCTATAATAGTATGTCTGTATAGGTAGAAGTCTAGCAACGACTTGTCAGGATTGCCTTACCTCTTACTTTTGCTATAGCTGCTGCCTATAGACGCAGCATTATACTTACTTGTACTTTTCTTTTTTTTTCTTTTTTTTATGATAGTGGAAGGCAAATAAGTGACGGATTTCCTGATAGTAAGAAATTCACGCCACCTAGAGACACCAAAAGCGGTAATGGTGCGTTGCTAACCTGAGCCCGAGATGTTAGGCTTCGAGAAAAGTAAGTTTACCGGCTACCTTTTCTTCCAAACAGGAACACGTCAACGTAAAGCACTAACGTTATAGCGATAGGAATATAGGTAAGGAGGGACAGGTGGCACCAATCTGGACGAGTTGCTGCGAAAAGGTGAAGTGAACAGAAAGTGAGATTTTACGGTGTTAGTGACGGTAAGCATATGCTCGCCTATTACGAGCTGCCTGGTAGGAAGATGGTCTGTTTTGCAAAGGAGCCCGGACCAACACAAGGAAAACCGTGGTTTGAATCGTTTCAGTACCTAAATATTTTCCTATTTTTGAGCATATAATCTATATAACAATAGGATATCAACGGGGACCAATACATTATGATTTTCCTATAAGACTTAAACAAGTAATTCCACGCGTCATTTATCAAACGCTCGACATTTAAAAAAGTTATTATTTTTTTAAATATTTTAATGTTCTGATTTAAATTATTTATTACTGGTTGTTGCGAGCGATTTCGTACACATGCTGTGGTAACTTTTCATGGTTAGTGACGGGAACGAAATATTTTTCCTCATGACAAGGAATCCTACACGTTAACTCGGACTGTAAGCTGCTGCTACTACGCAAGTTTGGTAAAAATCCTTTCTGTGGTTTTTTAACTTGTGTTTCAGGTCCTGTATCCTGTTTATACTAAACAGCAAAAATTGATGGTAAAAAAACCTTCATGTAGAGATTTAGTTTTCAAACTGTTTTATTTTAGGTACAGACCAGGCAGACTGTTAGAAGGGAGCACCGGTTACAATATAGGTCAGTAGCAACAAGACTTTTGGTGGTCGAATGCTTGCACAATATAACTAACATCCTGGCCAAAGAAAGGCACCTGTAACAACTATGGTGCCTATAGGCCACGGTTGTCTCTTACCAATAGTAAACCCGTGTGCTTGTTCGCTATTACATAAAAATAAATATATATACTTAAATTTAAATTTATATATAAAACTTAAAATAAGGCATACCCAAAGGTTACTGAAATCCGTTTTTAAGTAGATAACTAAGTGCGTACAGTGAAAGTAATATGTCACGTATTTAACAAGAACAAGTTTTTTTAATTAAGAGTTTAATTGTTTCACTGCTCTGTATATCGGGGGCGTAGCTCAGATGGTAGAGCGCTCGCTTAGCATGCGAGAGGTACCGGGATCGATACCCGGCGCCTCCAGTTTTTTGTTTGGTACTTCTACAACCTAAACTTACTAAATTTTTGAGTACAAGTCAAAAATAAATTAAACTATCTAAAAATAATATTTAAAGTTACTCTAAATTTTGCTGGCAACTTTCAGGACACCCGTCTACTGGTGTCCTATACTTCAATTTTTTTCTTGTATAAACCTTACGAGAAGTGCCCATCGGCGTAGCTCTTGTCGCCCGTGTTAAAAATACTCGGTAAAAAGTACACAATTTTTAGGCGTAGGCGTTATACTTCAAATGCTTCCTTAATGAATTAATTTAAATATAAAAAAAATAACTATACGAATTCTTGACCAAACGTGGAGATGTTAGATTCAGCCATCGTACATATCACATATAGTGCTAACAGCTATCCAATTTAATACTTGCTACTGTATTTCATATTCAGACTTTGCACCAGAACGCAAAGTTACACCTCAACATCTCACATTTTTAGTACTAAACCTAAGGGAATTTTCAAGAAAAGTTCTTAACCTTTTTTTTAAATTATAAAGGATAATAATTTTACATAAAAAACTTACCAATTGTTACACTCCTCTTGCATGACATGTCCATCGGGGTAGCTCCTGCCGCCGTGGTGACAGGGACACTCCGTAGGCAGGACGCATTTCTTGGACGTGGTGTCCAGGACATAACCCTTCTTACATTGGCAGCCAGGACGACATTCCTGGCTAGTGCGAGTCGGGGGCAAATGCATGTTCTGGTAAAACAGAAATAAAATTGATTTGTAAACATTTTCTTGGAAAAAATCCTGATAAAAAAAAATTAGATCTATTTATAAAAAAGTTAGGTACAGGAAGACAAACCAGCTGACGTATTATATGTATCAGGAGAAACATAAATCGATATACAATTACAATACATTACAGTACTCTTTATCATTGTCTAAAGTTGATGATGTCTTGATTCTTCTATACCATAAAAGTTCACTTGATGCTATGATCATATAAACATCATTGTCCCCTTATAGTATTTTAACGCACATATCCCATAAGAGGTAGGCAAAAGCACAACCACGATTAATCAAAGACACTGAAGTCTCACAAAGTGATAGGTGGCAAGCCTATCGCCAACCGGGCACATATCCAATTTCGGGTAACGTTATCTTATTATTAAAAAGGCTATTAGAAAATTGCAAATATACATTTTTTCATTTCCCGACCGGGAATCGAATCCAGGATGTCAAGAAGTCAAATCTGCCGGACCACAGAGGCGATAACAAATACATGAAAGCTAGATTTTATGTAACAAGACAGCGAACAAGAGAGATGCGACTCCTGATTGTAAGAAAACCTTGACACTATAGGTGTTATAGTGCGTCGCTGACCCGTGGCCAAGGTGTCAGTCCTAACGTACAACTCTATCGGACACCCTACGATCTGGACTGGAAAATGATATTAAAGCGGAAGAAATAGGTAAGGCGATGGATTCCTAGTCGGGCAAGTTACTGCACAACTAGCAGTAAATACGGTATACACAGGTAGGTGACGGTATACCTTGCAGGTAAGCGGCTCGGCGACCTCGCAAGTGGTAAACTCCCGGTGTTCTACGCTGCTGCAGCCAGAGCGCAGGTCTTCCGCGGCCGGATATTTCTGGATGTCCGCATCAGTGGCGGGGCTGCACTCCCACCGCCCGCCCATACACGTGCTGTGTGTGTGAAGATACAGGGAATAAAACTACTTTTTATCATCGTCGTTGCTAGGTGAAACTTTTAAATAGTCATATTTTAACACATGTACTCAATGATTTACATTTTTAAATCACTTATTTTTTAACCAATTTCAAAAATTAGGTTATCAATTCGACTGTATGTTTGTTGCTTGATTACTCAGCCAATAACGAAACGATTTTCATCATTCCTGTTTGGAATCAGGTCATGAATCCGAAATGTTTCCGCATAAATTTTATTACGATCTAACTGACATCCGACACGGGTGTTTGAATTATACTTCATATTGCATAATTTTTCAAGTGAAAACTTCTTTAGCGTCGTTGCACACTTTTTTTGGAATGAGTGAAAACTTCTACACTCGCGTCAGGACACGTGACCCGATTCGTAAGACAAAAATTCGTAAGAAGGATAGCTATAATGCAACATTCCATCACCAGCGCTTTAACGCTACGATAAGCGTAAAATTTTGTATCTATGTAATATTAGACGTTATTTCATTCAGCGCTTTATTTGCTATTTTATCACAATAAACTTGAATACTAATACTAATATCTTCACGCCCATATCCCCGAAGAGGTAGGCAGAGGCGCAACCAGGGCAGTGGGCACCCACGACTAGCCGAAGACACTAAGTCCCACAATGTGATAGGTAGCAAGCCTATTGCCAACCGGGCACATATCCAGTCCCGAGCAACGTTTTTTTATTAGAAAATTGGAAAAACCCAATTTTCTTTTTGTTGCCCGACCCGAGATTCGAACCCGGGACCTCATGCAGTCAAGTCCAACAACTGAACCGCTAGACCACAGAGGCGAGAAGTTTGATACTACTGATAGCATAATAGATATTATCCTCTTGCTCTGATACCAAAATATTTATAAATAGATACTGTTCTTATTATGCCACCTATAAATATATGGTGCAACGTTCCATCGCTGCCGTATTAAAAAGAAGACGAAAGTGTAGTCTTCGAAATATAGAACATTATTCAAAAGGATATATTTACCGTATTTATTTATGTTTATTATCCACCACACAAAATGTATTTGTATAAGAGCGAACGCATAAATGGATAACTGATGTTAAAATAAAATGTAGTCCTATTCCTACCACTATGTTCGTCAATGTTCGTCATTATGGTTTTCGTAGATAGATAAAATAATTTTATTTGAAGTATTTCAGAATACATTTTTCGAAAATGATAAATTGTGTACAAATAAAAAAGCATAAAAGAATCTCATTTTAATAATATACACCTATAAAAAAAATTTTTTCATATCGCGTGATCATCGTATCACGCCTGACCGGATTAACCAATTTTGGTAATTCTTGTTTTGTTGTCTTAGTTATTGTCTAGAATCAGAAAGCACTTAAACCCTTAACTGTTTAATGTTCTGTGTGATATTGTTAGACACTATTTCATTCAGCGCCTGATTTGCCATTTTATCACAATACTGAACTATTAAACATTATTTGTAAGTTAGACACTTTATTTCAATCAGCGCTTGATCAGCAGTATTAAATAATAATACTGTAAAGTGTAAACTGTTTCTTGCTGTGCTTTGCAGTTTGTGGTAGATAAAAAAGATAATAGTTTAGTAAAACATCTTTTAATTTGTTTGCGATTGCGATATAATAGTTTCTCAGTTAATAGAAATTACAGTACAACATTGTGAAGAAGTTTAGCTGTTTTAGAAAAAGTTGTAAGTTTACCAAAGGAAATAATAATAGAAGGAAAGTCAATTTACACATAAATATTATATTGAATTGAATAATGTATAAGTTTGAGAAATCAAATATTTCATCATATTTCATCTCGTAAGTAATTTTAACTGGCCGAGGTAAGTTATGAAATGGATATACTAGTAGGTAGCGTACTGAAGTTTCATGGTTTAGCACAAAGTACTAATAGGTAGGTACTAACAGTACTAATAAGGTGTACTTTTACAGATTGTACGATTACAGTGCGAACCCAAAAATGTCCGATTAAGCACAAGGCTATTGTATTGTCCCACATAAATAATAGTACTTTCATACTGATAATTAAAGCAATTCGTGCAAAATTATTCCCTAAACATTGCAAAATATCAAAAATTCACAACGTAAACATTCAAGTTTTCACTTCTGCTAGAGTGCAACCCGTCTTTTTTTATACATCTTTTTTACCTACGACATCATAGATGGTTACAGTGGTCATAGTAGTTGAGGTCATTGTGTTATGTTGATTTTTTATGGGGCCATCTCGTAATCATTAGCTACCTTTGGAAATGGGAAAGAATCGCGAAGAGGCAATGAAATGGTTGGACTCGGTAATACCTCTTAAATTATTTGTTATTAAGCAACTTGAATAATAAAAAAAATAGTACAAGTACTAAAAATATGAACCTTCTTAAAATAGGATTAGTAAATCGATTTTTTTCACAAAGAACTTACAAAAGGCAGATGCGACGCATCTATTTAATACAAAATTCTGCCACCGGATCGGAACACGCGGCCACACATTAAGAAGATCCGGCTAGAAACTTCATGCTATATGACAACGAACAATCAGGTGGTTCTCCTAAGTTAAAATACGACCATCAAAAGACACCATGCACCTTATTGACGTTATCACATCGCCGGGATCTCAGCTTACTTTATACACCACTAGAGACCAGGCCCAACTTCGCCCGGGGAATAGAGCATAATATATTACAGATATAGTTATTAACAATAAACTTCAGTTTCACTAAATAAAAAATAAAAGCCGCTCCGCTCCTTACTTCCTGAGTCATGCATTCTCTTTAGCGTTTATTATAATTGGGCAGGTAATTTTAGTTTTAGGATAATCATTCAATAAAATTATTTAGTGTAAGGAGTTTGTATACTTTATATACAAGCTAATTTACTTTAAGGTTTTTTTATGATATTGGAAGGCAAACAAGCAGACGGATTTCCTGAAGGTAAGAAATTCACACCGCCTAGAGACACCAAAGGTGGTAATGGTGCGTTGCGGTGGTAATGTTAGTCCTCGAGCAAAAGTAAGTTTACCGGCTACCTTACCCTCCAAACCGGAACATGTCATGAGGTTATGGCGGCAGGAATAGGTAAGGCGGTGGTACCAATCCGGGTGAGTCGCTGCGAAACTCTACTACGGTGACGGTAAGCCTATGCTCGCCTTTTACGAGCTGCCTGGCAGGAAGGCAGATGGTCTATTCTGCAAAGGAGCCCGGACTAACACGAGAATACGGGGTAACTAATAAATTTAATTTCATAAAGATTAATTCTGTATCGGTTGAAATAGCTTTCCAATAACCACATAATAATGTCTTTTTTAAACTTCAAAATAGGTATAGTCAGATATCTTTAAAAGATTAACATATACCGTCGCGGAATAATTTACTTTATACATTATTAAAAACTGTCTTTACTTTATAAACTCAAAATAGGAGTACTTTTTTACAACATGTTAAACCAATATCGTTATGTTCAACAATTTTACACAAAAACATGACTATTATATCTTAACATTTCTCGGGAATCTTTATGTATTGGCGAAAACCGTGTTTATTGAGTTAATAAAGAGAACAAACAGACGCGGCCAAAATAAAGCGGCCTAGGAACAACTCGAAGAATTGAGCAACTGAAAATCGCCGACTATTTGCCGTGGAATGTGCTTAAATGGACTGAAGACGTTTGAAATGGTAAAAATGGCAATTGTAGTAGGTACGCCGACTCTGGGTTTCCACGCCTAAAAATGAGGAATACAAAGCATTAACTTTAGCATGTTAAGTATGGTTTAAGGAACTTACCATAAATCTTGTGCTCTTCTTCCAGGTCTAACTTCTTTGTAACCAGGTTTGAATTCCATGCCTTTATGGTAGCAGGGGCAAAGACCTTCAGGTATACACATGTTGTTGCTGTCTAAGACCTGTATCAATGTATGGATTATAAATATTAATTTCAAATAAGGACAAAATGAACAATTCAATTATAGATATTCAGTTCAGTTGAGCAAAGATAAATTATCTGAAACATAAACTATCTAAATGTTCTTATTTAAAATAATATGAGCTGCCCAAGCGAATTTTGTATCTCTTGACATTAACAGCGGCTAACAGTTTGTAATAAAAAAAAAATAGGAAAAAATCCTTCGATTTTAAATTATTCTTCATTTGTGCTCAGCCCCTACTGATCTTAGCGTGATGATATAATAGCATATAGCCTTCTTAGATAAATGGGCTGTCTAACACTGAAATAATTCTTCAAAACGGACAGGTAGGTCCTGGGATCAGCGCGTTGAAGCATACAGACAAACTCTTAAGCTTTAGAATATTAGTAAAGATCTATCGCCCCTGTGGTCCAGCAGTCCGGAGCCAGAATTAACTTTTTGAGGTCCCGGGGTCAAACCCCGGGTCGGGCAGCAAGAAAATTTGAAAATGTACATTTTCAATTTTCTAATAAAAATATCGTTGCCCGGGATTGGATATGTGCTGGTTGGCGATAGGCTTGGTCGTGGGTACTTTCGTTGTGCCTCTGTGTGCTCTCCTGATGGAAAGTGACTGCTATCCTCCCATTTAGTTAAACTAGTGGTCGCCCATTGGTTGAAATTCTAACAATACATTTTAATATCTTGTTGATAAGAACGCCATCTTCATTTCTCAAGACCAACTACTTTGTTTCCAAACTTTTTAGTGCGCCATCTGTGATCTTCTATCGTTATCATCAATATATTTGTTTGTGTGTGTCAAATGCATGGTAGTGTGGGTAGTGTTTTATTTATTGACTTAATGTACTTTATTAGCATTATTATTGAAAATATTAGTGTTCTGCACTTCTCCTACACATAAACTGCCATCAGTGTGCCAAATTTTATGGTCCTGCGTCCGTGCAATTTTCGTAAAAAGGGGTCCAAAGTTTTGACATCACGTATTAATATAGAGAAATACCTCCCCGGGCGGACAGGCGCAGCCCTCGACGCAGTGCGGACGGCAGGGCGCGGGCGCGGAGACGTCGCTGCAGGTGCGCCGGCAGCTGTCCGCGCACACCGCGTACTGCTGCCCGCCGCCGCACGACACCTCTGCACAATACATTTTAGGCGTTCATTTTTGTTTAAAAACCTCATCGATGGAGAGAGCGGTATTGGGAGACCAGCGCGAAAATTAAAGTAAAAAGAGATAGTGGGAAAAGAGAGCCTCAAATAGTTATAAGAATTGAAAGCAAAAGCTAAGAAGATGTTGGGTTACAGATTGTTTTATCGGCAAGAGCAATGCTCAGACTCAAACGGTTCCGTCCGCGAACGTGTTAAATAAATATCCCTGGACAAATTACACAAATTGATCTAACCCTAAAACATGCCAATTATATGTTCGTCCTATAGTCAACAATACTAATACATAGAAATAGGTACTTAAATAAATACCATTATAAATTTAATAAACTCCTAGACCCGGAAACACAGTATTGTTCGTCACACATGCCACGGTCAATCCCGAGCATCGCGGTTTGTCGAAAAAGTTAGTCGTGCACGCTAACCCCTCAAAAGACAGAGTGGTCCGAATACGAGAAAAATAGTTGCTTATGTTTATCCTACTTAATGCTATACTTCATCTGAAAAATAGCTTTTTAAAGTGCATGAAAAAAATATTGATTTCTTTGCACACATTATAAGTCTAGTACATTACACTATTACAATTGTCAATATGTACTTTAATATGTGTAAATTTTTACTTTACGGTATCGTTGGGTTTAGATATTACTTTGGGTTTAATTAACTCCTGTAATAAACATATTAAATACGAATAGCCCATTGTAATCAAGACTAGAAAAGAAGAAGAAAAAATATAGGTATAGCTCACCGCACTCTTTAACGTTGTATCTCCATTGCACTTCGATGCCATTGGTGGCACACACCATAGCGTAGTCTCCGAGGATCGGGCATAGGCACCGTGACACGTCGCCGGCGCACGCGCACATGTCGTACACACAATCTTCGTAGTATGGCTGGACGTCCACGTATGGATGACAAGCTATACATTATACGGTGATTAATAAATTATTTCAAGCACTTTCAGATTTCCGTAGCCGTTCCTTAGCCTACGGACTTCTTACAGGCTGGACATTTCCGACTATCCATCCATATGTCACAGCCACGTTACTTCCAAACTATAGAGACAGCACTGTTAAAACTTGTTAGATAAATTTATTTTGTGAACCGTTTTACAGTATTTTTACAAAAATACCAATGATTAATTACTAGCTATCCCGGCGACCTTCGTTCCACCCGTTCAGTTTGTATGGGAAAAATAAAGTAGTTTTTCCCATTTTCCCTGCAATTTTCCCAATTTTCCTCCTTATAATAACCTTCTTCTGACAAAAACTAACACAGCAAAAAATGAATTATCCAAATCGGTTCAGTAGCTCGGAAGTTATGCGCTTACCAACACATTTAGCATTTCATTTTTTTATTATAGAATATTAATTATATTTAACTATCTAGTGGTAAAGTGCAGGGTAGGGATCTACCGCCATACGTATTCCTGTCACCATAATGACATATCATGTTCCGTCTCGGATGGTAGGGTAGGCGGTAGACTTGCACAATAACCCTAACATTCCGATCACAGAACAGCGACGTACCTATGGTCAGTATTGTCGTGGTCTATAGATACCATAGATGGATAGATAAATAACTTTAATACTTGGATAAAGTCGCGGGCAACAACGAGTCAGTTAAAAAAACCACTTACATTCAAAAAGCATGCTCTTCAGCTTATTGCAATAACTCTCAGCAGCTTCCTTGTTCTCCAGATTAGCGCTACAGGGGTGCTCCGGTTCCTTGGTACTGATATCTTCACAGAGTTCTCTGGTCTTCCATTTGTTGGCAAACGCCAATGCAGTCTGTTCCACATCACCTTCAGGTGTCAGGAAGTCGTCTTTTTGATTTCGATTAAAAGTCCCACACAAACCCTGAGTATAGAGAATATTATTTTATTACAATCTATGGTATTGGAATATCTCTATTAGAGTATGGGTGACCAAGTGGTGAACTGCCTGCTTTATGCAGATGATGCTGTACTTTTGGGCTCTACACCATCTGAGCTGCAAACACTGGTCACAGTTATGGAAGGAGATTGTAAGGAAAGGGGCTTACATTTGAATGCGATGAAAACCAAAATAATGGTGTTTGAAAGAGACGTAGCCAGAACGGATGTAAGAGTTTTGATTGATGATGTAGTGCTGGAACAAGTGAATGAAATTGTATATCTTGGTTGTGCTTTTAGCAGGGATGGAAGGTACACCGCGGATGTGGAGAGAAAAGTGAGTGCAGGGAATAGTGTGAATGGAGCGTTGGGTAAGCTATTCCAAAGCGAGGTTTTGAGTCAAAAAGCTAGACTCGCTTTGCATAATTTTGTGCTTATTTCAACGTTATTGTATGGAAGCGAGAGTCGGGTATGTCAGAAAGAGCATGAAAGTAGGATAGATGCGGTCGAAATGAGAGCACTACGGAAAATCTGTGGTGTAACGCTCGCTGACCGCATTCGTAACAGTGAAATCCGAGAAAGAGTGGGATTGAAAGAAAGTGTTGGTGTTAAAATGCGAAAGGGCATGCTCCGCTGGTTCGGTCATGTGGAAAGAATGACAGATGAAAGATTGACAAAGCAGATATACAATGCGAATGTGGATGGATGTAGGTACCCGGGGAGACCAAGGCTGACATTTCACGATCAGATCAATTGGATATTATCCGAGGGTGGTGTCAAGAGTCTCCGAAACCGGCGTGTTTGTATGAAAAGGGTTATGAATGTGAAGGAAGCAAGACAGGTTTGTCAGGATCGTGAGGTCTGGCACTCGATACTCTCTGCCTACCCCGTAAGGGACTTGGCGTGAAGATATGTATGTATGTATGTATGTATGTCTATTAGAGCAAAATCATTCGCAGACGTGTTTATGTCAAAAAAAATAACAATTAAGTCCGTCAAATTCCGTTGGGTGACATTTTTTTATTACGAATGATACTATAAAATAAAAAAAGAGCCTTTACGACGAAAGCTATGACACTTTTGGTCTAAAAATATGTTTTCATTAGTTAACAATAGAGATGCTGTTCAAAGTTTTCGTACATATAATTTACAGAGATGGTAGCGGGTATAGTAAATTTGAGAAGCCGTAAACTCATGTGAGTATACTAAGTGACTGCATAATGAGAGTCCTTAATATATAGCATTCCATACAGTTTTCAAATTATGTTAAAAAATAGTATAAATAGAAAACGTAATTATACCCTTCACCGACATGAAATTGAAAAAATGTACTCAAAAGTAATTTTCTAAAAATAGTATAATTTGTATAAAATACTTATTAATATTACAATCAATAGTTTTAGCTTAGTTTGTTTTAGCAAATCAACTTATACGTCACGAGGTCGAGATGTTATCGTATACGATTAACCGCATCGACCAACCGCGAGGCTCGGATTCGATTTCAGACAGGGGCAGGCATTTGCGAGATGAACATTAGAATGTGAGCAATGCTGGATCTGGATCGTTATTAAATTTATATTAATATCTATTAAATTGTTTATATTTATTAGTGTCGTTAATACCACCCCATAACACAAGCATATTATTTGCTTATTTTGGAATTGGATTCAATTTGCGTAATTTGTAAAGAAATATTTATTTTTTTGCAACAGACATAGTATGAAGTGGAGACGGATTAACCTAATCACTAAAAATCAAAAATGTTCTAATAACAATGTCATTGTGCACAACAAATCGTACCTTTGTCTTGCCTTGGTACGTTGGTGGAACGTCTACAAACACCCGGGTATTTCCATCCCACCACAGGTCGACCTTGATTGGGAGTTGAACTGAAAAAAGGTAAAATATTAATAGACCACCTAGATGCGCACTTGGCGAAGATTATACTCCTGGCATAATCGGTACTTCAACTGAATGATCAGCAAGGCTAATTCGGCACAATTCTTGCCTTTTCATTGGCATTAACAACATTTCTTAAAACCTTTAGAGATAGCAAGCAACACACAAATGTGTAGAGTACTTTCAAATGCTTGTCTCAAAGCCATTTTTTTATTTAGCACCAAATCTGACATTCGTACGGGTCAGCCGCAAGCGTTTTCAGACCTTCACAAGCCAAGCTAAATGCTCTATCTCCATTCTTGAATTAGTAATGCTTTGTTCGGGTTATGCAACGTGTGCACTGGAGTCAAAATGGAAAATACATACCAAACATGTCTCTTCCCTTAACTAATTTTGAGGCTCTTGTTCAAAAATCGAGACCAATATATGCAAGCTAAGTGTAATTGTAAATAGTCTATTTAAATTAACCATTTAATAGGATTTGCAGTCAAAGAAAAAATGGATATTATGCACACACGCACACTCACATACGCATGACTCACACACACACTCTCTGACATACACACACACACACAAGCGCGCGGACTCACGCACGCACACAGTATTCATTAAAATAAAACAAAAATCACTATCGAAATTAATGCACTTACTAATAATAAAGAGTGATGACGCGGCTCTGATTCTAATGTCACCCACATTAACAGGAAGGGTTGATACTTCTTTTCCATTGACAAGGATTAGTCCTCCCTGTTTCATGTGAATGTCTGCTCCGTCATATGTCAGGTACACTGCTTTGGTACAAGATGGCTGACCATCCCCTTTGTATGTCGCAAGATTCATAGCCTGAAGATATATTTTTTTTAGATATTTATATGTAGCTTTTATTTGAAACCCATATCGCTTTATTAAAAAAATCTATCCTCCCTTTTTTCCTTATGCGGGCACGATAACAAATATCTAGCACATGTCACTGCCACAATTCTGCTGAATTCAACTCATATGCCGAAAACCGTCCAGCTGCCAGTGCCAAATAAACATAAATAAAGCTCCAAAAACATAACCCTCATTCGGATGCAATCGGGTGAAAATTTGTCTACTATTGGATATTGAGTATATGACCATACAGACTAGTTGTAATATAAGAGTTGTTACATTTTATACAAACTGTTTTATACAAACACTAATGTTTTAAAAATATTATACCTCAGAAATAGCTCCAGAACAGGCGACATTTTCCACATTGATGGTAACATTTTCTGTAGCAAGTAGAGTGTATGTACAATGTCCCATAAAGTTGTACTTCTGTCCGTCGAAGGTGGTGTAGTGTGGGTCTCCTACAGCGCTACATCGAGCACCACAAGCAGCAGCAGTACAAATCCATGCCCCATTTTCACAGGTGCTAGTAATAAGAAACAGACGATTTAATGAGAGAATTAAAGTTTGAAATTTTCAAACAATGTTAAGGGTTATGGCAATAGTTAGCAAATGCCTATTTACTTTTAAGAAAATTCTTAAACGTAAATAAAATAGCAAAACTTTTAATAAAACAACGAAATATTTTTTAAGGGCTTTAGCCCTAAGGTTTTTTAAGACTGCATCACTGCAGTTGTATATTATAATGACCGCTAACACTCAGAGTTGTCAATTATCTTTTAACCAGTCATTAAGTCGACTTTTTCCATCCAAAATTGTGACTTAATGAGAGATTAAATGTTAGTTGTCGTTTCTGAGTGCGGCCATAAGTGACTTAACATACTAATATTTACATACATACATACACATCTTCACGCCAAGTCCCTTACGGGGTAGGCAGAGAGTATCGAGTGCCAGACCTCACGATCCTGACAAACCTGTCTTGCTTCCTTCACATTCATAACCCTTTTCATACAAACACTAATATTTTATACACATTTTGTATGTACGTGTTAAACTGTGAAATATTTTTAATGGTTCGTACAATAATCATTTTTATTATAGCCTTTTATGAAGGTTTTTTATTCTAGTCATTGCTATTGAACAACATACTAAACGAAAAAAAAGTATACTTACCAAGTATTACAATCCTTCTTTTTTACGGATCCTGGGGGGAATGATTTATTCCTGATACGACAAGGGCATTCGCTTTTCTGGACACAACGACCATTCTCTAATAAAAGGCCTTCAGGACAGAAGCATCCCTCTACGCAACTGCTGTTTTCTTTGACTGTGATATCCGGGAAAGCACAACTGGGTTGGGTATCTTCACCGCATGATTTGTAAATTTTGCCTTCTGGACATTTCATGGCTGTTCGAAAAGACAGAGTAAATGTTAAATTAGATTTTTATAGACGTAGAAACAATCGGGCAAGTAAATCTGAAGTAAATAACAAATGATCGCTGCTCAAGGACGAAACACAATATTAATAAAAAAAAAACAAAAGTAAGATTAAAGTTAAATTGATATAATAGTCTGTCACAGTGTTATAAAGACTGTTGAACCTTGGAGCACTTTAGACTATGTTAATTAATAAGATGGACGCAGTTTTACAAAAGTGTTGTGGCCCTTAATTTTTTTTCATTTTACCTTAGCTGTTTAATAAAACGCGTAACACAAAGTACGCAAAGTAGCTGAACCACTTCGAATAAAAAACCTGACAGGATAAAACACGTTTACTCATTGTATTACATTTTCCGTTGCAAAAACTCATTATTATATTTAAAGAAATAAATTTATAAAAAAATTGCTTTTTCAATTAAAGTAAAACCTCTTAATAATTATTTTACTTTTTTTTCTGGTAGTCTACTAAGTACTTTATTGCATGTGTGGTTAGTCAATTAATAAATACTTTTTTTTCTTTTATTTTCTACAGTAATACTTACGGCAAGTTTCTGAATCCCGCCAGGATTTCATTTCATTGATACCGTGTCTTAAACATTCCTTTGCGTAGACGGCGACTGTTCTACACGCACATTCTCCTGCACCTTGAAATCAAAGTACAGTTTGGAAACCATGAGTTATTTAAGCTTTTTAGTGACACTAATTAACTAATCGGAGATCCATTTTATTTTGACGTGTTTGTCACAAACACATCGCTTATAGACACCAAAGGTGTAATATAAATGGTCCTTTGACGACCTTTGCTGAAAATTTGTATACCAAGTTAAAACAGTAATCCAGTACAACGCGATAGTCTCATAAATATTAACGATATGGTTACACCAATATTATACTTGACTATGTTCGATTATTCGTTTAGGGTTCACAGTAAAAGGTTCAAGCTGCTTTTCACAATACTTATTATGCTATGACCAAGAGTAGGTCATAAAGCAACTTTTATCAAGATTCTTCAATTAGTTTCCTTGGTCTGGCCTTGAATTTTGAAGATTCTTCCCATTAGAGGAATTTGAAATTTACGATGCTGCAAGGGATGTCCGATGGAACATTGTGGGAGGCTCAAGGCGGTTTCAGGTCTGGAAGAGGATGTACGGATCAAGTGTTTTCGCTCCGCAACATTGTAGAGAAGCATC
>NJDC01002825.1:30150-66314 GCA_002245475.1 Calephelis virginiensis | reverse complement strand
TGTGAAGGAAGCAAGACAGGTTTGTCAGGATCGTGAGGTCTGGCACTCGATACTCTCTGCCTACCCCGTAAGGGACTTGGCGTGAAGATATGTACGATGCTGGATTAGTATAGTCAATTAGACTAAGTGGTAGATCCTGCAGTTGGTGTCACTTTTACATTTTGTTGGCGTCATTAGGTCAGTAATTGGCAATATAATGTGATAGTTACGAGAGGGCCTAAGATCATTCTAAAGACTAAACGCGATTTTAATTCTTCTCATCAGAATATTCACTTGCTTGTTCGCTTTAATAGCGCGTAATATCTAAGAAAAATAGAAACTTACTTAAGCTCATAGTGCAAGCGCAATAGTCCCACTGACATGCTTCCAATAACTGAGATACGTCCATAACCTGAAACAGCAGTTGATAGTCACCACAACATATATAGGTTTAATAGAAAAACAGTAAAAACTGATATCTAGAAACATCTTATGTATCGCGTGATACATCCGGTCACTTGTGTAGAATAGATCATCTGCCTTCCTGCCAGTCAGCTCGTAAGAGGCGAGCATAGGTTGAATTGATCATTACCAACAACACCAGTAGAGTACAATGGCAATAGACGGTAGACTTGCAGAATTAGCCTTACACCGTCAATAGAACAGCGTCCTAACTACAATATCTATGGTATATAAAGGCCACAGTCGTCACTTAAAATCAGGACAGACGTGTGCTTGTTCTCTGTCTGATGACATAAAAAACTTCCAAACTTCCGGCGAACTACATTCACTTGGCACTCGACACTCTCTGCCTATACCGCAAGAGGACTAGGCGTGAATGATATGTTAGAATACCTCTAAATTAAAATGTTTCTCTCTGTAATCCGGATTTCAAATTATTTGGTAACTTTACACTGAGTGTTTTCATGTCAGCACTTTCTGCAAAACTTACAACTTGAAAAAAAACCAGGACTATTTGTACTACAAATCGAAAAAAAACTAATACATTAAATCGGACTATGCGTTAATGAATTATAGCCTAAATTATATTTTGATATTTACCCTTCACCCACGGGAACCCCTCTATGAGCAGGATAAAAAATATCATATAACCTTCCTCAAAACTACCTGTCAGTCAAATTTCGGTAGGATCATCGTGAATAGCGAGCATAATATAGACAGACTAACAAATATTCTATCAAAAAGCCAAAAATGTTTTCTACTGCCCCTTTTTAGTCATCCGCACTGTTTTTTTTTAAATAATCTACTACAGTTTTATTATAACCATAGATTTACCGTGGAACACTTCCTAAACTTCTCCTTGCTGAATATTTTGGTGCAGAACTGCTGAGCTCGTTTCATATCTTCGTCCGATTTAGAATTACAAGCTGAGGTATCCGTCGGGCCGTTCTCACAAATATCTGTCAAGCCAATTTTAAAGATTGTTTTTTACCCTAAAAACTTTTAAAATATTTTTATGTCTATTTGCCTCTTAAATATTATTAGTAATATAAATGGTACTGATATTAGGGGAGCCCAGGATGCTTCAATGCAATGCTTCAATGAAGGTCACTTCAGCGTCACTAACCTATTAAATATTGTCGATCACATGATGGAGAATGAAAAAGTTCATCGGACGATTACGTTTTTGTTTGTTTGTTTTTATGTTTGGCGAGCGTCTAAAAGCAAAAGTAAATAAATAAATAAATAAATATCTCTGGACAAATCACACAAATTGAATCTAACCCCAAAGTAAGCAAACCATATGCTTGTGTTATGGGTGTTAGTCAACGATACTAGTACATAAAAATACTTAAATAGATACCAGAATAAATTTAATAAACACCCAGACCCGGAAATGCACACATCTAAATGTTTATCACACAAATGCCTGCCCCCGTCGGGAATCGAACCCGAGCCTCGCGGTTGGTCGATGTAGTTAGGCGAGTACGCTAGCCACTCGACCAACGAAGCGGTCAAATACTTTTTGGCACTTGATCATACACGAGCGTATCGGATATTGATAGTGTACATGCCAAATGTATCTCGAATGAAGGAAATATGTCAATCGGAAAGATCGCGGTAATTACTTAAAAACATACTTTATTACTTGTTGTTTTAAAGTTTCTAATCAGGGTGCTGATTATGTATCTCAGTTGCCAACTCAAAATGGAAAAGTGTACATCAAATGACGTCATTTGTGTTTGCTATCTCTGTTGTATTTCTGTTGGTCACTGGAGATAGCAAATATAAAACACGTCATTTGACAGCTAGTTGGTGTACACTTTTCCATTTTAGTTGGCAACTGAGATACATAATCAGCCCCCAGAGAGAGAATGAGTACTTCCGTACGTTACGGTCAATCCTCATTATTTCATCAAAATATTTAAACGTGCTCTTAATGGCATTTAATAAAACCAACCTTACTCGAGTATAATTTTCAAGCCAAAAAAACATATTAAGTACATGCACGACTAATAGAGAGATTTAAAAACTACTACAAATTATAAGTCATGGTATTAGATATCTCCTATATCAAAATCTGTTGCGCTTGAGTAACTCGCCATATCCCCTCTAGGGCTCCCCTACTATAACAGCCAATCTAAAAGTTCTATGAAATAAGAAGGTACCTCTATCTTTTACACAGTTTTATTACATTATTTATGTAAGTGTTTCTATGTATTAGTATCATTAACTAACATTCAAAACACAAATTTAAAATTTGCTTACTATGGGATTAGATCAATTATTCGTGTAATCTCTTCAAAGATACTAATTAATTACCTCCAATCTTGTTGAGTTCCCACGAAGCAGCCATGGCTGTTTTGGTTGATGCGAGAATACCTTCCCTCGTTGACAAATCATTTTCGAGATTACCATCCAAAGAACCACATAGACCTTCAGTTTTGTTCCATAGATGTATTGAGGCTTCCACAACCACCAAGTTCTACAATACATAATAACAAGTTTAAAATATAGATAGATATTTCTCGGCTAGCTGGGTGGAAAGAAGAAACATTCAGGCCGCTGTGGTAAGCGAAGTTGCCACGGTTCAGTTTAGTCTTACAGAAAAATAGGAGACACCTTAGCTAGTAACAAGGAGAGCATTAGGTCATAATTACATGTGATCAGACACTGTTTTTTCTTACTAACCTGTAGATGTAAATGTAATGTCCTATTGTCGCATTCTATAGTGGATTAGAAAAAAAATAAAGTATATTCTAGTCATACAAACAGCTTTCGGTATTTTGGCTAGTGCTTTAGGAACTGATAAATATAGGTAAGTTTAGTTCAAGAAAAATAAAAACAGAAAATCTACATTACAAAACATTTACTTTAAATAATGTTATGTGTGTTGACATCTGTGCGTATGTGTGTGAAATAACTCTCCAAAGCTTGACGTATAAAACCACATTTTTTAACTTTAAAGTACAATAATTAATCTCAGATTTCGTATCTCTTCCTCTACAGTATTTAATATTTATTCTTTTAAAAATAGCTTTATTAAAATAAATATTTTTACTAAATGTATTTTATGTCCTCACGAACTAGCTCCGTAGTATCTTATGTGTTTTTTACGTACCAATGCCACTCCGTCTATAAAATTTAGGCTGTTGTAAAATTAAAACTGGTACAGAACAGGCGAATGAAAATATTTTAAAATGCAGTAGACATTAGGTACTGATTAAATTAACGAGTAGAACGTTTCCAGATAGAGAAAAATACTTACGTTAGTGTCCCACTTGACATCGACTCCGAGATCCAAGTTGACAAGGACATACGTTCCGGGCAAGGATACGCGTATTCCGGGTAACATCGCTGGTATGGGAATCAAGCGTTTCTTGTTGCGGAATATCACTGATCCATCAGCTAGAATAGAATACTTCCATTACATATTAGTGTAGTTTTTCATACTAACTTTATACCCAAATTTAGACGCTGGGGGTTGATTTTAGAAAGAGAAGTAGCCTTTGTTGAAATTTTTTGAACGATTTGTTCCGTTTCGAAAAAAATTCGACCGCGAAAAATCCAAACAAATCTATTGACAATCCATAGTTCGGTCATTTTTCCATGCGTAATTTGAGTGGATGTAGTGCCATATTGTTTCGAAATTTCGAAACAGGGTTCAATAAAGGAATTCCAAACCTATGTGGCGGTCCCAAAACTCTACTTAACGATTGCGTAAAATATGACGTTACCATATATGGGGTCGGAAATACAACTGTCTGAACATTTAAGCGATTTTGAGCGCTATGAAAAACATTTTGAATATTAAATTAACATAAAAGAAAACAAATTTAATTAGTTATTCATACAAAATTTTGTGAAATTGGCCGAGATTTAATTCGTTAAATTTTTACAATCCATTTGAATTTTGAAACATCAAAAAATTATGTTAATTAAAGTGCTATCCCTTTATTGTTTTCTTTCAATCATAAATTTTGAATTTTGTCTTGAGTTTCGTTCAACAAAGAGCGCTGGCAATGGCTTCCTATTATGGCAAGCACACTCTAAAATGTCACAATGAACAATATCCATCAGGAGGTGTGAAAAGGGCAAAAACATCTATAGTATATGTCGCACCGCGGCTAAAATGAGTTGTTCCTCGCGTCAAGCTAAAAAAAACGGATTTCCTAATGGTTAGAAATTCACGAGAGACACCAAAGGTGGTAATGGTGCGTTGGCAACCTAAGGCTGGGATGTTAGGCCTAAAGCAAAAGTAAGTTTACCGGCCACGTTATCCTCTCAACTGGAAAACGTCAACGGCAAGCACTGATGTTATGGTAGCAGGAATAGTAAGGCGATGGTACCAATCTAGACGAGTCGCTGCTGAACTCTACTACTTACTTAATCACCTATGATCGCCTTTTACGACCTGTCTGGCAGGAAGGCAGATGGCCTATTCTGCAAGGGAGATCGGACCTACACGGGAAAATTATAAATGTTTCCTTACAATCAACGCTGAGGGTATAAATCCTCTCCTCAAGAAAAATTGTAAGTTCCGACGGGCAGTAGTCCATATTCTCGCATTTAGGCTGTCTGATTGCTACAGTGAACTTGTGTTCGACGGAATCACGAACCAATATGTACTTGCAGGTTGATTGGAAGCTGTAAACAAAAAAAAAAGAATTGTAGATTTCCAATTTTTTTCAATTAATAAAAACTTCTGCTTCGCTTCTGTTTCCATTTATTTAAAAAAAAACATTTTTTGAACAAAGTTTAATAATTTTATTTTTCAAATACTTTAAAGAACGATTAAGTTTTGTCTGTGACAGAGTATCGTTAGCGAGATACGAAGGGTTCGGTGCCTATCCGAGGTGAAGCATTTTATTTCTTGTGAATCATTTATCTCCCTAAATCTTTGACTAATTATTGGATAATTAATTATCCTGTGCCTTTTAGGTGGTTTATTACTTGAACTTATAGCTGAGATATTCCGCTCTGATTTGATCAAATTTGAAGAAAAATAACATTGTTTTTTTTATTAATAATATTCAAACTTTTAAAACTAGATTTAATTAATTACGTAACTCACAAACAAACATAAAAGAATCTAAAAAAATATCTTGCAGGTTTGTTCCATTACTTTTTCCAATGTCTAATCAAGGACAGATACAGCCAGCATAAGATTCCTTTTTTTATAAAATAAGTGGTGCCGACATGATCTATGTTAGCCTAAGTTGGGTGAGTTAAGATTGACTGGGAGATAATGAATATAAGTCTGCCTTTTGTACTGACATTTGTGTACATTTAAGTATAAATAAATAAATGTCAGAATTTCTTCCAGTGTTATTACTACTATTATACTTCTATTATAGTGTTATTATACCTAACTACGATATTGAAAAGGACTATAAAAAAACGTTTCGTCAAAACCGGTTAGAGTCAGCTATTAGTGGCATCTAAAACTTTTCAAAACAAACCTAGGCACAAAAAATTGGTAAACTTTGTAAAATAATAAAGACTGAACAATACCTATATATTTTCCCGTCAAAAGTCTTGTAGTGTACTCCACCCCAGGTCAAACAACTCCCACCCTTGGGGGTAAAGTCCTGGACTACGATGACTGGTTTTCTGTCTGGACCAAAATTACCCATCCCAAGTGTGCTAGGTCCATGAGTGGTTATAAAGTTTTCTTCTGTGTCATTGGATGGAGGAGAGTACTTTCCCTAATAAAATAGACAAAACATGGGTTACGTACCTCTTAGCTTTAACCCTGCTAAGGACTAAAATTATTGATATTATATATTTATATTTATATTTAGGATAATTTAGGCGATGAAAATACTGAAAAAACCCATGTATGTTATTTACGCACACAAAAATTAAGTGTTTCGAGATTTCCCTGGGATTACATACATACATATCTTCACGCCAAGTCCCTTATGGGGTAGGCAAAGAGTATCGAGTGCCAAATCTTAAGATCCTGGCAGACCTGCCTGGCTTCCTCCACATTCATTACCATTTTCATACAAACACACCGGTTTCGAAAACTTTTGACACCATTTTCAGATAACATACGAGTGATGTGATCCTGGAATGTCGACCTACATCCATCCACTTTCGCATTCTAAATCAACTTTGTCAATCTTTCCCCGGGATTTTATCGTCATATCTAAACTTGGTGAGACCGCCTCGCAAAAACGCTATTTCAAATCAAGACAGGAGAAAGAAAAGAGAAATCTATTAACATACGTCATAACTCCTTTTTCAATAAAATAATTGCAGTTTGGGTGTTCTTAACGCAAGTGTGATTAAGCCTTATCGACTGTAATCCCATCTTTAACCTCAACCTCATTTTCCGCTGGTGATAATCTAAAGTAGCAGCATGCTATCGTAGCCGCTTTGATACATTGTCAGTCTATCATCGAAATCAGAAGTACAAATTTTGAAAATACCATGGCAGCTTGCTGCTGGAATAATCAATGTTTAGTGAATGTTAAAAGGAGTTAAAAAATACTTACATGATGATTTGCAGGAGTGATCACCACGACCTCATCTAAAACAAAAATACATTTTCATAGTAAAACTATAATTTGTAACAGCGTCACCTGTAAGGCTATTTATAGTTTCCAAAAGAGGTAGTTTTAGAAAAAAAAACGTCTAGTTACATTCCTACGAGGATGTACACGTTTTTTTAATTAACGCTTTTACTTTTGTACTCTTACGTATAATATAGCGTTGTCTTTATTTTAAAATTGGAAAAATCCAGTTTTGAATTGCCCAAGTCGGGTATTTAGATCGAGAGCTTAAGTAGTGTACATCAACACCGGATCACGAGACCACATGGATGATACAAGGAGGTTGCACTGCTTTGACTTATTAAAAAAATAGTATCTTCTAGCCCATATCCCTGAAGAGGTATGCAGAGGCACAAACAGGCCACCCACGACTAGCTGAAGATACTATACGCCCCATAATGTCAAGTCTATCGCCAACGATATGGATATGTAATCCAATCCTGGACAACAATATTTTTATAAAAAAATTGAAAATTTTTCAAAAGCCCCGATGAGGCTACTGTACCTAATTTAAAAATCATATTTATTGAAAAGTATTCCATTGGTAATCATCGAGTCGAATAACTAATAGAGTTATTAAGATAGACGCCAGAAAAATCGTTAATATCATAAGTCATTAAGCTCAGTGGTTAAAAGAATTAATTTTTGCTTGTGTTAAATTGCGTTGGGTTACTTACCAAATACGCAGTGTGGTATCGGCTGGGGTTCAAAAACGCCAGTAGAATAGTAGCAGGTGTAGAGTTCTACTGGCGGAGCGCTGAAGCTGGCGCCGGCGGGGCAGGTGAGGCGGCACGAGAACTTGTCCGCATCGCTGAAGCAGCTGTACCCGCCGTTGAACGCCAGCTTACGTATGTCGCACGCGCTCGCCGCTGGAATATATACTTTACCTTTTATGACTGCAAATATGCAGACAGATTTGCTAAAATATAACACTGGTAGTTGTTTTGAAGTAGACTCACTTACCCATTTTTTATAATACTGGAAGGAAAACAAGCAGACAGATTTTCTGATGGTAACTGACGCCGCCTAGATACAACAAAGGTGGTAATGGTGCGTTGCCAACCTGAGGCCGGGATGTTAGGCTTCTAGCAAACGTAAGTTTACCGGCTACCTTATCCTCCGTACCGAAACACGTCAATGGAAAGCACTGACGTTATGGTGGCAGGAATAGGTAAGGCGGTGGTACCAATCCGGACGAGTCATCGCAAAACTCTACTACTTAGTCTGATGTCACGGTGTTAGCGACAGCAAGCCTCTGCTCCCCTTTTACAAGCTGCCTGGCAGAAAGGCAGATAGTCTTTTTTGCAAAGGAGCCCGGACCAACACGGGGACATTTTAAATTTTCGTTATCTTCTTTCAAGGAAAGCAGTAGAAAAAGACAAAACACTTTAAGTGTTGTCTGTGTCTGTACAAGACATTCAATCTATCACTCGGAAAATGTTGATTAAAAACGTCACAATTTGACATGTCCGGACTAACCTAATGTGTTTAAAATGTTCCATTTCTTTTGTTTTTTTTTTCATTTAATAAAAATAGTATGCATCTAAAATAAGTTTAGTTTGTGAATATCAGAATTACCGCCACTCGCCTAAATTATGGTGAGGGAGCTAAGAACCAGGAGACAAACATAGTATACGTTTTGTTCCGTTCGTTTGCGAGGAAACTAAGAAATCTTAAACAACAGGTAGATTCTTCCCATACAAACTCAATGGGTGGAACGAAGTTCGCCGGAAAGGCTAGTTTTATACAAACGTCCCCAATGCCCACAATAGCGGAAGGAAGTAACAATAACGTAGAGCATATTTTAATTACAGAGCATCGTCTATATCCCCATTCAAATAATCTATGTCCACGTGAGATGAAAAAAATCAAGATTGTTGGATTAGTCTTTATAGCGAACCTAAGGTTTTGAAAGCGTCATCAACTTACAATACTGGCACTGTGGTCCTCTAAAGTCGGTTGGACATTGGCAAGTGTTGACAGACAGACAAACACCATTGTTTTGGCACGGTGGGTCACATTGTGGCTGGCAGTCCGACAAAGAAGTCAGGTCTGACCGAGTTGGTTTCCATTCTCCGTTTACACAGCGTAGATTCGCAATTGAAGACCCATCGAAGAACTTGTGACCTTCGTTACATGTTACAGTGCAGAACCTGTCAATAATAAAACAATACATCAAGAAAGCTAAGAAAATGTATATGTAGCATGTGAAGGACGTGCACATCTGGGCCAGTTTCTGGTGACTACGCTTTCAAGTGACTAGGGGTTTTTAGTGATTATGATTTTCAGGATTTAGTTTGCTGCGTCTGGGCCCACCCGTTGATGTTAAGCACCAAAATAATGCAGTAGTAGGTAGGTAAAATTAAAAAACAGCGTTAACCCACGACAAGACTCTATCTATCTATTTCAAACTATCTTTGGCGATATTCGTCAAGCTTCGGAAATTCGAATGTATTTTAAAGATATCTATATAGAGTTGCTATTACATAATTAATCATTTCTGTTAAATTTAGATTAGGTCAACCAATTTAAAAATAATCTTCAAACATTTTATTTCATTTACTTATTCTTACACTCTTTATGGCATCTATGGTACAATATTATATTGTTGCACATTTGCCAGCTAAAAATGGTAACTATTCGGTGAGAGTCTGGTGCTTGTCATAAGTAAAAAGGACCTGAGTTTAATCTGTGTAAACATAATTTAAATCGGACTTAGAAGAAAAACGATTTCGACTTCGCAGCTTAGGGCCCTTGCTTTCCTAACATGCAGTTCGTAAAGGCAAATCTCGCTTTGTTAGTGGCAATAGCACTATGACTGTGATTACAGTCGAGCGACGACTACACGGACCTACCTAACTATTCCTGCCGTCACTGTCACATTTCAGATTAAAGGGAAGTGTATCCAAGGGCGGGTCCAAGGGGGGGGGGTCATGACCCCCCCGGGCAAGCGTCTAGATAAGTCAAAGAGTATATTGGACCTAGAATAATTACATGTATTTTTTTAAAGCTCATTTAAACAGATATTCAAACATCTAAATAAAATAAAAATCAACATGTAACAGGATTCTAACTTAAATTGTATAACAGTAAGCATTGTTTTAAAATTTGTAATTAATTATTTATAACATAGTTTTAGGATTATTTGATGTAAAAAACAGCGATAATATAATTTATTGTTTTTCTAATAACGAAAAAGTATCTTCACGCCCATATCCCCGAAGACGTAGGCAGAGGTACCTACAACCAAGGCACCCACGACTAGCCGAAGACACTAAGTCCCACAATGTGATAGGTGACAAGCCTATCGCCAACCGGGCACATTTCCAATCCCGACCAACATTTTTTTATTAGAAAATTGGAAAAATCCAATTTTCTTTTTGTTGGTCGACCCGGGATTCGAACCCGGGACCTATTGCATTTAAATCCAATACCCGGACCGCTAGACCACAGAGGCGATAACGAAACTTAACAATATTATCGGTATAGCGGTAGCAAAAATGCTATTTCGTTTTTGTTTATAGCTTAGAAACTACTAAAGTTAAAGTTTAATAAATCGCAGCATAAAATATTTATTAAGTATAACATTTATTTTTTATTTTTATGATATTGGAAGGCAAACAAAAAGACTAGAGACACCAAAGGTGGTAATGGTGTGCTGCCAACCTGTGGCCGGTATATTAGGCCTTGAGCAAAAGTAGTTTAACGGCTACCTTATCCTCCGTACCGGAACACGTCAACGACAAGCGCTGAAGCGGCAGGAATAGGTAAGGCGGTGAATATTATTTTCAAAGTTTGGATAAACTATGCTATCATCTATAAACATCAAAGGAGTTTTGTTGAGTCGACGCTGTTGTCTTCCTATTTAAAAAAATATACAGAACTAACCAACACGCCGACCGCTTGACCTTGACAGCTACTAACAGTTTGATTGGATTATGGATTATTTTTCCCATTTTCCTTGCTATTTTCCCAGGTTTTCATTTCATAAGAACGTTCTCATGACAATTAACAACAAAACAAAAAAATAATTAACAATATTGGTCCAGGCGTAAGGCGTAATGCGCTGACCACGCGAAATGGGGTTTCACTTTTTATTTATATATAGATTTGTAACTAACATTTTTATTTCTGATCTTGATTTATATTAACGAAACTTTTAGCTTCTAAAAACATTTTTTAAATATAAAAATATTATGTAAAAAAATAGATAACTCAATGCAAAAATTAGCTGTTTTGGAAATTACCTTTTTTTAAAAAATTTTAAATATTCGAAAACTAAATAGCTTTGAAAATTTCTGATTTCCAAAATAATAAATTATATTAAACTTTTTTAGTGTGAACTTTTTAACCCGAGTTTCGTCGCTGAGCAATTACAAGCTAAAACGTTTGCTAGGTGCCATGTAAAAAATACCACATTATTTGCATGATAATTCACATATCACTATTTTAATACATGGTTGCCAATATCTATTTATTTCATTTTAGTCTGAATTATTTATAATAAAACATCAGGAGATTCGTCTGTTTGCCTTAAAATATCCAAATCTAAATATTTATGAGTAGATCAGACACTGCCAGTTTCTACAAAACTTACTCTGGTCCACATTTCATCTGGGAATTCATGGGTGGAGGTGGAAACGATAAGCAGGGTTTCTTCTCAAACTCGCAGTATTTGCCATCGTAGTTGGCTGGACATAGGCACGTGTTAATGTCCACACATATGCCATTATTCTTGCACTCGATCTCACACATATCTGTAATACCACACTAGTTAAAAAACTACGCTTTCCAACCGAACATATTAAATTAATAAAACGCCTTCAGTTTGTGGTTATTTTATGATACTGGAAGGTCAAGAAGCAGACGAATTTCCTGAAATTGAAACTGAAAGAAATTCACGCCGCCTAGAGACACCGAAGGTAGTAATGGTGCGTTGCCAACTTGAGGACGGGATCTCAGGCCTCGAGCAAATGTAAGTTTACCAGCAACCATACCCTCCGAACCGGAATACTTCATCGGCAAGCACTGACGTTTCGGCAGTAGGAATACCTAGTTAAGGCGGTGGTGCCAATCCGGGCGAGTCGCTGCGAAACTCTACAAACTAGTCAGATGTCACGATGGTAGTGACAGTAAGCCTATGCTCGCCTTTTACGAGCTCGCGTATTTTATTGTTTTAAACCTAGACGTTTTACTTGTAGTACTATTGCAAGGGTCATGACCACGAGAAGTTAGCAATTTAAATAATCTAGGGAGATTCTTGAATAGTTTGACAAGTTTACTTCGACTAGGTGATAGTGTACGTACTTCAACAACTAGCCTGAATTGGTACTACCATTTTAGCTTTTCTTGTCGCCTTAATATCGGAGTCTGGTATAGTTGAAGTCAGCGATTATCGGAAAACCTTATTGTCCGAAATACTTAAGATCTATCCTATATTATCATCTAAAGTAAGGTGTATTGTCAAATAGGAAATCAATAAAAAAATCATTTTAAATTGTAGGATTATTGATAGAGTAGGTACAGTCAGAACTCAGAATAGGAAAATAAGACCTTCATATGTTGGACTCCTTTAAGTATTCCAATCGAATTCTTCGTCATTACTGAACCGATTTTTAAAATTCTTGAAATATTTATTAAAAAAATTACTTCAGAGGCGGTCCCGTTACCACCAAATGATGATGGAATTTTAAGGAAATCAAGGAAATAAATAATTTTTGTTTCCTATATTTACAAGCAATTAGTTATTTATTCTTTTCATATTTACTACAAGATAAATAAACAGATGACTAGCTGTAACGCGAGCAGCGTTGCTCGCGTGGTTAAGAGACAATAATTTTTTTCGGGATAAATACTAAATTTTATTAAAAATCGGTTAAGCAGTTTTTGCGTGAAGGAGTAACAAACAAACATACAAACTTTCGCATTTATAACATTAGAATTCAACTAATGATATAACTAAAATAAAATTGGGTTTTTGTAATCAAATCTTTATAAAGTCTAACCCTGATCTAAATATTCTAAAATAACTTTATCATTGTTATTTACATGTAAGTAAGTATCTTCACGCCCATATCCCCGAAGAGGTAGGCAGAGGTACAACCAAGGCACCCACGACTAGCCGAAGATACTAAGTCCCACAATGTGATAGGTGGCAAGCCTATCGCCAACCGGGCACATTTCCAATCCCGACCAACATTTTTTTTTATTAGAAAATTGGAAAAATTCAATTTTCTTTTTGTTGGTCGACCCGGGATTCGAACCCGGGACCTCATGCAGTCAAGTCCAACACCCGGACCGCTAGACCACAGAGGCGATAACATGTATTATTTACATGTAGGTCGTATTTAGCGACATGAGCTTCCTGTCTACAGATTTACATGAATATCCGCTGAACTAGAGATAGCTCAGCCCACACAAAAATCTGCGAAACTGTTGTTTTTTAACTTATTATTTATTGTAGTTGCATAATAATTTTTAATCAAAAAGCTGATAATTTTTGTTGTTTCTGTGCGGATATGCAGATCTCGTTATCTGATAATCCGTGGCTTATGTATATTCTGTTTTAAATTGATAAAGCAGGGCAGTATTTGGATAAAACTAAAAATATTTTTCCAGTTCCTCTTTTGTGTTTGTTTGCTGCTCATTTTTAGTACGCTATACCTATTTTTCCAACCGCCACCCAACCAACTGTAAAAAGGACGAGGACAAGACTATCAATAATACCAAACCATATACTGACCGTTAAAATAAAACAGATTTATTAATCTTTAGTTATAAAGCCCTGGCGATGCTGTGGAAAATGAAACCGGTTGGCTGAGGTATAACCTAATGTGTTAAATAAAGTGTATTGTGGAAAAATGTATACAATGGAATTTCACCAAGTGTCGACGATGAATAATAAAGATTTTGATATCAATTCTTCACAGTTTGTGGTGATTAGGCGATTTATTGCCAAGTAACGAAATTCGATGTTCCTTTTCGAATAATAGGCCATTGGGGTTACTCTTGAATCTCGATATCATGCGAATTGGAAATTGGAATCGTATATGTCACTTTAGGTACTTTTGGACACAGTTCTAGCGGATTATTAACAATAAGTTACAATTGAATTCAGCTAATCTGACAAAAAAAATATTGTTTACTTTTAACAAAAAATTAATAATTAGCCAGTATTGTGTTCAAGAGTACCTTAAATGACATACTCGATTCCAATTTCCAATATTGCATGAATCGAGCTTTAAGAGTAACCCTACATGATATAAAAGTAGTCGCATATAAATTTAAATAAGATGCACACATACATTTAAATTTAATTAAGGTGCGACATGTGGTTTTTAAATTACACTTACCTAACTAGCTGTTGCCCGGGACGTTACCCGCGTGGTTATTGGGTTGGTTCCCACAGGAACATTTTTTCGATATAAAAACTATGTATTAATCTAAGTTACCCTCTATTTACATGCCAAATTTCATGAATATCAGCTCAGCAATTTTTGGCCATTTGGGCATTATTCATTGGCCATTGTTGTTCCATGTTTCGGTACAATGGCTAATTGTTAATGATCATTTATTTGAATACGACATTGGCAGGCAAACTAGCAGAAGGATTTCAAGACGCTCGGTAAGAAACGCCGCCTGTGGACACCAAAGGTGGAATAATGCATTGCCAACCTTAGAGGCAAACAACTCGAAGATACATGATAGACAAGGAAATCTACCAGTCAGATAATCAACTTACACTTACATCTTTTCAATATAATGACCCGTAATGAAGTAATATGCTCTTATCTCCTAAATTAACTCATAGGGTCAAACAGGTCTAACAAATATCTCTAAACGAAAACCCAATGCCTATTTAAACAAATCGAGGAAAACACTACACGGGATTTCGATTATATTTTAACAGATAATGACGCGGTAAACACGTTTGAATTTTTACTCTGTACCTACATTGAGATAAAAATTGGGAAAGGTTACTGTGATAATTTTAAACCCAAAACAATACGACAAATGGACCTGGACCTTTTTAAGTTTTCCCCATTTGATTCATTTGCTTATTTTTTATATTTATGATATTGGAAGGCAAACAAGCAGACGGATTTCCTGATGGTAAAAAAATTACTGCACCTAGAGAAACCAAAGGTGATAATGGCGCGTTGCCAACCTGAGGCCGAGATATTACGTTATGTTAGGTTAGCCTTATCCTCCAAACCGGAACACGTCAACGGCAAGCACTGACGTTATAGCGGCAGAAATGGTTAACAAACAAAATAAACAAAATACAAACTTTTGCATTTATAATATCAGTATGCGAAAGTTTGTTAAACTGGATCGCGGTCAAAGCAGCTAGTGGAAACTGGTACAGAAATAAAAATTGCAACTGCAGTAACGTTGTCACATAAGCTTAGAGATTTTTTTTAGTTATTACCTTTTACCTTTTTTGGTTAACCTATGACGTTACGAATCTATTTGTTTTCCTGGTAAATGATTGTGGTCAAATTCTCAAAGTTGTTTAGGACACTTCCAATTGAAATAGGTGAAGAATAAATTACTCACTTTATTAATTACTAAGAACTTTGTGATTGGTTTCACAATTTACTAAACTCAAACTCCAGGAAATATTGTGGTATAAAATTTTTACTTAGGTTAGTTAATGCAAAAATCCTATGACGTGTATTTTGAGAAACGGTAACTGTGAACAGATCAGGGTCTGAATTCAAATCTTTTTTAGCAAAATTGGAGAAAGAAAAAGGTTTTACATATTTATATTTTACTAGCTATCCCGGTGAAATTCGTTCCACCCGTTTAGTTTGTATGGGAAAAATTAAAATGTATTTTCTAGTTTCCTGGCAGTTTGTCCCTATTTCTTATCTTTTAAATCTTCCCTGGACTTGAACAAATAATTTAAAACCAAAATTAACCAAATCAGTTCAGCCGTTCTCGAGTTTTAGCGAACCTAACGAATTAATTATATTTTTTACATATATATAGACCGAAATTGTCAAAAGATTCATTAAGAATAGATAATTAATAGACCAAGATCCAACAATTTCGAATGGTAAAACCTTACCTATTTCTTAAAAATTTAATACAGCTTTTATAAATTGATTATCATCTGGAAATTCCAATTACACATCTAAAACGTGTTCCATTTTTAAAAGTATCTTTTACCAATCTGAACTTTGAACTGAATATGTAATAATTTAAGCACAGTAAAACTGCAAAAAACCTAATTCAATGTCAACAAGTAAGTCATATGCCTACGCAAAAAAATGGTATTTACCTAGATATGCCTGGGTTTCTACAGATTCAGAGTTGGTGACAATGGGACCAGCCTAAAAATACGCTCTTTCAAATAAAATTAATTTTTAAAAATGGGTTCAGAAATGACCGAGAAATCGAACATCACCGAATGTTCTAAGTAATAAAAACAGGATCAGGAGTCGAACATACAAAACTGTTCTTTCTCATAAGTTTGTGTTCTTTTTTGTTCTGTTCTTTCTTGTAAGTGTTTCTTTTTTATAAGTCCGTTATACATTGTTTTTCTTTTGTTTGAACTCCTGTCTCCACATTTAAGTTCTTGCAATAACGTGGTTTTTTCTTGCCTCTATTTTTTATATAAAATTATGATCGAATTTTGAATCACTCGAAAACTTACGATGAAAAAATCTATCCTTTTAAATGCAATACGGTTTGAATGTACATTTTGTTTTCAAGTCAAAACGGACGATTTTAATTTTAGCCTAAAAATATTTTAGACTAGACCCAGACTGTAAAAAGAACCATGGCAACTTTTCATTCCTATATCCCAACGAATACTTGCAGTGTAGTCAAAAAACTTAAAAACGAGGGTGAAGACGCGAGCAACAGTGTTATAGTATAAGTTAAAACTTACTTTTGAAACCTTCATTGGCATTTCCACGGAACTCATTATAAGTTGGTCTGAAACAATAAATATAAATAAATTAAATCACGCTTATTATCCCCGTAGGATTATAAAAAGCGGCATCTTTAAAAATTTGCTAATTAGGTTCGTTGAGTTTCAAACGTGAAATAGTAAGATTTATTAAGGGTTATCCCTTACAGCGAATAAGCTCACTGCTCTGCGTAATGTAGGTATATACTCGTAGGTATTCGTATTTTAGAAAATCCTATGAATTATGTAGTAGTTACTAGCTGTTACCCGCGGCTTAGCTCGCGTTGCAGTTAATATATTTACTGATCATAGCTCATTAATAAGGACTTTCGTACAAACTTTGAAACCCCATTTCACCCCCTTAGGGGTAAAATTTCAAGAAACGCTTTACTCATATTTTTTAATAAGTAGCCTAAAAATAAATTTTCATGTTTCTAACTTAAGAAATGACGGTCTTCCATACAAACTTTAAACCCCTATTTAACCCCCTTAGGGGTATAATTTCCAAAATTTCGTCCATAGTGGGTAATTTTACGGCTGTAACCCTTACAGTTTTTTTCTCGGCGATGATTAATCAGTCACTCAGGACAAGTTATTTTATAGGTGTAGATAAAACATCAGTGGATCATTCAAGCATGTTGAAAAAATTAAATAAAAGAAATGTCTCCTATTCTATGCTTATTATATTGCAACTAACAATAATGTTCCTAGAACAATGCATATACTTACGCTAATCCAGATGAATGCCACGTTTGCTGTGAACCGTACCCAGCCATATTAGTAGAGATCACTTTTCTCCCCGCATATCCGGTTTTTGTCCCTGGATAGGCGGAATTTGTGCCAGAATATGCGGTTTTTGTGCCCGAATATGTTTTTCTTCCCGAATTTACTGTTTTTCTTGATTGCGTTTTGGTATAACCAGTTTTGGTAAACTTTTGATTTTTCAAGCTCGGCGGTATGTATGGCGGCGCTTCAACATCGGATTGCCTGGTGAAAAAAAGAGACAAAATATTTTATTGTCTTTACCCATTTAAATGTGAAATACGAGTATGTTTGTCGGTCTCTAGGGCACGTCAAAAGTTTGAACCTTAAAACACAATCTGACTTATAGGGCACAGGCAAATTTATAACTAACTGCAAAAAGGAGGAGGTTCCCAATTTGTTTGTTTGTTTTCTGGATATTTTTACCTGATAAATCCGACGTTGATATTCATTATACTTTTTTCCCAAAGGTAGGTAAGTCATGATTAAGAGGTGGTCCGATACCTAATTGGTAACGAAATCGAAGTCGCGTTTTTGCCCTGACACTTTCTTTTTTAATTGACTCTTTTGTTTTCTTTATTATTTCTGTAACTGTAGCTTAAAAAACGATTCGTTTAAAATAAGGTTGTCGTATAGACAGCTAAATAGGTAAGTAGATATAACATGTTATTGCTTAGTAGTTCTATGCATTTCTTTATATTCATAACTAGCAAACATACAGACACACTTTCTGCATGTACTTTCTTAAATAGGTATTACACGACACCAAAAATGAAAATGCACTACCCTACGATTATGTAAAAGTACATAATCGTAGGGTAGTGCATTATCATTTTTGGTGTCTATATCTATTTATGTTTATCTATCTATATCGTGCAAGCTTATTGTCCAAACCGAAAATGGCAAGCAATAATGTTATTGCAGCAGGAATGTTCTCATTTCAAAAAGCGATTAACGAAAATCAGATCCAATAACATGCTACACTTGTCTGACGTGACAGGATGTTATTGGTTAAGGTTTTAGATTTAAAACATGTCTTCAACGGACTAGAAATTTACCACGATCTCTAAAAAAATGCACGAATTGATTATTATTATTACCAACGTTCATTTAGCACACAACAGCAAAATAATTTCAATGTCAGGACCGCAGAACAGGGCAGTAATAATATAGAACAATTATTATCAGTGTTATATCATACTTGTAAGTAACTCGTAATACTCAATCGTTTTTATACCAACAGCGATAAACAAAAAACGCGTTCATTCCCTTAAATTTCTTCACACAATTTTATTTTTAATTTTTGAACCGACGAGCTACAGAGCTCATACTAATACCCATTCTCCTTTGATTTTTCAAGTTTTGGTTTAAATTTGGAAGCAATAAATACTACTTATACATATTTGTATTATCCGTTTTTTGCGTACGTTGTATGTATATATGTAGGTACCACTCGTATTAGACAAGGCACAGGCACATTGTGTTGTTGTGTGTAGAACTGTGGTAGAACTTCAATGCTCGCCAGTGTCATGATCCCGATTAAAATGTAAGTTAGCCGGTACCGGTATTAGCAGGTGTAAGTTACTGCATAAGAAAGTTAGTATGTTAACCATAATTATAATATTTAGATTTAGATCTGAATATGTAATTAATGCCTTCAAAAGAAAAAAATGAGGTGTCACTTTTTTTAACAATTGATTAGTAAACTATGATTTTTCACCAGTCTTGTGTTATAAGTACCTAGTGCTGCCATCTGGCTGTCCCATTTCTGAGACCAGTAAGATCAGGGGGCTGATTATGTATCTCAGTTGACAACTCAAAATGGTTAAGTGTACATCAAATAGCTGTCAAATGACGTGTTTTATATTTGCTATCTCCAGTGACCAACAGAAATAAAGTAGAGATAGCAAACACAAATGACGTCATTTGACTTTTGCAGTTTGAGTTGGCAACTGAGATACATGATCACCCCTCAGTCAGGTCATGTTGAGGGGCTGATCATCGCGATTTTCATTATTAAGAACACACGCACATTATTATTATTTATTATTTAACTATGTTAAAAATACTTAAAAGTGTCGAACGTCCAAAAAATACTCATTGGAGAAGCAAATTAAATTATCTATAGTTTTTTTTTTGCAAAAAAATATTGTAAATTTACACTTACTAGACCTACCTACTAAGTTATAATGTTATAACCTTCAAGTGTTTCTTAAATAAATGATGGACTATTATCATGAAAATCTATTTTTATTTTACTTTTCAACCCGATACAAAGAAAACAATTTTGTACTCTAAACGAAATGAGTGAGGACTGAGGAGTCTGTTTTTATACCCTTGTTCCCAAAATTTTGAAATAGTTGTGTAGCACAAATTCGTATTTTGAGTTAGGAAGCCTACGCCTGTTCTACGCACACAGAGTTATAAATGAAATGTGATCTTTAAGACAGAATTTTGTATAGAAAAGACTAATGTCCGATTAAAAGATAATTTACGTCTCTGAGTACGTCTGTAAAAGTAATATAATGAAGTTATCTATGTATCCACTGCTGAAATAAATTAGGTATGTACTCAAGAATTTAACTTTAAATACAAATATGTAATTTAAAATTCGGAGGCTTATTCGTAAAAAAAATGTAAAAAAATACCTATTTATGTATTAGGTACAAAAATAATACAAATAACGAGAATTTAAATTAAAATAGATATGTAAAAATGTACATACACATTTAGAAAAAAAAAACATTATTCACAGTTCACTTCATAATATTCAGCAGAGTAATAAATAAAATAAATAAATATCCCTGGACAAGTCACACAAATTGAATCTAACCCCAAAGTAAGCAAATTATATGCTTGTGTTACGGGTGTTAGTCAACGATACTATTACATAGAAATACTTAAATAGATACCAGAATACATTTAATAAGCACCCAGACCCGGAAATGCAGACACCTAAATGTTCATCACACAAATGCCTGCCCCTGTTGGCAATCGAACCCAAGCCTCGCGGTTCGTCGATGCAGTTAGGCGGGTACCTACGCCAGCCACTCGACCAACGAAGCGGTCAAATACTACGTAATAAAAGGCGGGACTTTCATAGATACATAGCAAACCCGAATTTGTATAAATTTTACTTGAAAAAGTAACCCTTATAATTTGAAAGTAAGTCTAAAGGCATTCAGATAAAAGGCAACTAGTGTCATATGATTTGGGCGAATAAAAAACATAGCAAACTTATTTTTTTATTTTTTGGCGCCAAAGTTAGCAATTTTTTTGATAATATCTCATGGCAAAGATCTATTAGCTTTACTGCCTAAGATTTATATTTGGATATTTTTAATTTGCTAATAATTAGTATAAGCCCAAAAATTGTATTCATGTAACACTTTATGATATATTTTTTTAAAAAGTAAATCAAAATGTTATTGTGGCAAAAACTTACGTATCTTGTCCTGAGGGTGGTATACCATATCCACCGTCACAAAGATATAACCCGTACAGAACGATATATGTACGGAATATTAAATTCATTTTGAATAATAGAAGTTAATTCCACATTTATTGTTGACTGTTTTTGCAGTGGAGACGATTGTTAGCCTGTAAATTCCAGGCCAGACTGATTTATTGTTTGTATTTTGCAGATACCAAGCTTTAAGTTTAACTGACGCTATTATCTCCATATTCACTTTTAAAGGAAATTCACATAACTGAATCCTTTTGATAAGGCCAGATTTATTTAACACCAGATATGCATGACGTGAAACATATTTTTATGTAGGCAGCATTCTGTCACCAGGCTTTGCCAAAACTGATAAAAAAATATGACGGAAGTTGCTTATTGCTCCATTTTGGGGCTATAATCAGCTATAATTTATAAATTAAATCCGTTGCTAATTTTACATATTCGAACTTTTATTTTAGTTATCAAGTTACGAAAACTAAAATGTCAACACGTAAGAAAAAGAATAACAAGAACAAATCTCAACAGGTAGACAAATATCCGAACTTCGGATTGTGTTTAATAAGTTCATTATATAATGCGATAGCTTCACATTTAAAAAAATAAACACTAATCGTTTGTAATTAAATGTTTTCAACGCTTAATAATCTGATAAATAAACTAAAAAAAATATCAGCTAAGAGTAAATTTTGAGTTGAGCCATGAACTGACGGACGGGTATACCAAGATTATAATTCACTACATAGTATAAAACAAAGTCGCGTTCTCTGACCCTATGTCCCTTTGTATGCTTAAGACTTACAAACCACGCAACGGATTTCGATGCGGTTTTTTTAATAGATATGTATGTTATAACCGTGCAAAGCCGGGGCGGGCCGCTAGTTACTTTATACAATATTGTGTCAACATTTTATTAACTGTGGAATACTTATGTGCACTTTTTCTAAACTAGCTGTTACTTGGGGCTTCAATTGATGTAGTAGTTGTAGTAGTTACTACTACTTATGACTCCGCAAATATTTGTGTGATAAAAATAAAATTAAAACTTATAACATTTTTCATCAGCAATCTGCAAAGGACAGTCCCTTCAAAATGTACGTATTTAGGGAAAAGCTGTTATTTTGACTGGTATTAACTCAGTGTGCCACAGTTTGATTAACACATTTTATTTAATTCCGCTACAATTGCTAAAAGAGTAATAAAGAATTTCAGTACGAGGGTCTGTGTAGGACAAAGGCTTCATTAAACCAGAATACTGTTACATCCATATTTTGTTGCAGAATAAAATAGTTGGAAGATTAATAGAAATAAGCATTCAAGTTGACGAATACATATATAAAAATAAACCAATACATACACCTACAGCTAAAAACTATGCTAAGGAAATAGCATTATACAAACCACTGTGCTCAGGAGATCAGAGATCTTTACAGGTTGGTAGTGATGCGGTCAAGCCATTTTCTTGACTAAAATGACCCTCGCAAAGCATACAACCTGAAGCAAATACTAAGTACAGGGGAAAAATTATCTTAACTATTTTTGGAATTTAAAACACAACTAAACTTCGGATAATAGGCATTAAATTTTGTCTATAATAGATAATACCTTTTGTATTGATGCCAATAAATAAATAAATAAATAGTTTAAGTACACCTGGTATACCCAAAGTAAGCATGTTTGTGGGGGTTAGTCAACGGTACTTATATATATAAATATTCAGACATCAAAATTTTCATCACACATATGTCTGTCCCTGTCGGAAATCGAACCCGAACCTCGATGTTAGTCGGTGGAGTTAGAAGTATGAGCTAGCCCGTCGATCAATGAGGCGGTCAATTACTTGTTAGTTTTGGTTTAGTAACCAGTAACATAATTTTTATTTATAACTTTCTAAAATCAAGTAAGTTAACCAAACTTATTAAATAAGTACCTACTTCTTTTTTTTTAATGACTAAATTGTTGCTAATCTCGCGATTTTTTGCAACTTCACCGAGCTTTACCTACTTCTAGTTCGTACGGTGGTACGTTACTCATTTTAGAAACTAAATATTCGTATCACATCCACGACGATATCCACACGATAGCAATACGGCCAAGCCATACATGTGTATTGTATTGTATTTTTATAAAATTTTTACACTTTTATACAATACAATTTTTTATACAATACAATACAATTGTATTTTATTTTTACTGATATGTAGAGTTTGTGAAGTTATGGTCGGTAGCGTTAGGTTGTAGATTCAGAAGCTTGGCTTTACATGAGATCTGATATCTTTTTCACAGAGCAAACCTTATGTGGTCGTCTTGGTAACATCTTACATAAAATGTTTTTGATGGGATTAGTGTTAGTCAAAAAAGTTTTCGTTATTTTGTTAAGCTATGAACTTCTACTTCAATTAACAAAACCTGGTTTGGTTTTGTCGCATTCGCACGTCACTTTTCTGTGTAACCAGTAGGTACCAAAATTGTGTTAATAAACACATTTCTTTCAGTATACAATTAATAATCCTGATAGTAAAATAATAAACAAATACCTTTATCACTATTAATATTTTCAATTGGTCCTCAATCCTCAGGCAGCACAGCACACCTTGCTTGGTTTGGAATATATTAAATTTCCCACAATAATTAGTTTATTTACAAGTCGCCGCTATAGCGCCAGTGTTCGCCATTGTCGTAATCCTCACTGGATAATAGTGTCAACGTCGGTGCAGTAACATCCTTGGTGCTCATAAGCAACGGTTGTCTCTTACCATCAGAAGAGAAGTCTGTTTGTTCCCTTTTTCATAATATAAAAGAATTATCATGAGATATGCGAAAAGCTTACAAGCATGTTAAACGTGTTACGTTACTAATCCGAAACCGAAATACGACAATGGCAACCACCTATTAAAATAGGTGCACACAACACACGTTTAGCTTAGAAGTTAATAACAGCTTTAATTTCGAGCACCAAAACCTATACCCATCTCATGTATCCATTCGACTCGATTATTTGGCGAGGAGTGGAAATTTAATGTCTTCTGTCTATCTTGTATAAAGATGTTATCAACATCAATGCTGTTAATGAATGCTGAGTCCGACACTGATACATCGTGTTAGGACATTCGAATTCACCCACAACATCTCGATATTTGTGCTTCTGTGTAAAAGTATTAAATACTTCTCAGTGGGACTAGTAGGACTTTTCAAAAGTTAAAAAACTATAAAAAGCGAATTAGTTCTTAAAAGATCAGCAACGCATCTGTAAAAATTATGGTGTTGCAGCCGTTAGTAAGAATCGATCACTTACGGTCAATTAAACTGTTTGCTCATTTGACTCCTCTCCCATTCAAATCTCACGTAAAATTTAATTTGTAACTATAACTTGAATACATATGTGAACAGGAAGCTTAAGTGCAACTGTTCGTTGTTCATTTTCTGCCTTCTCAGTCATTGAGAAATAAAGAGGTCATATTAGCAAAAGTAATATGAATTTATTTTTCTCGAGTCTTATCCATAGGAAACCACGTATTTTTTAAGCGCATGACTATCTTAACCACCGTTGCAGGTTATTGAAAAACTTACTTTATTCCTAAAGAAGATTATTCAAGAAAAAAGTCCAATTAAGGAAAAATGCTACTTACCAACATTACCTTCTGAAACTGATAATAGTAAAGTTAAACAAGCTGATGCCATAACTAATTATAACAAAGAAATGGAGAGCAATCATAATGGCAATAACAACCATAACCTTGAAGCGGAAGTCTTGGAAATACCTGATAAAAATCTAACTTTCAGCGAAACAAAACAGGTCAACGCTGGGGATTGTGACAACGAATTTCCACTAAATAGCATTAACTTCACAGTTGATAATTGCAGTTTGAAAAAACCTGATCCAGGCACCATTCCAAGCCATGAGGTAATTAATATAGATGTAAATAAAAATGACAATAACAATTTAAGTACCAACGTTGATATTTGCAAGGAAACACTTAATAAAAGTGCTAAAATATCAATTCATCCTAATGATTTTTTAAAAAATAACGTTGAGTGTAATACTGCTAGTACCGAAAAATTTTCATTTATAGAAATGGATAACACAAAAGCAATGGAGTATGAAGATACAGTTACTCAATACATGAATGAAATTGATTTAGAAAGGACTCTTTCAAATTTATCGCTTAGCTGCCTAATTGATCCAATAGAAAATAACACAGACGTTAACTTAGAGACAATTATCGAGTCTTTAGAAATATCCAAGCCACAAGAAATTGAAAGGGGTATATTTTCAAACGATGAAAGAAATAACAAACTAGATGTTAAGCCTACTTATGTAGAAAATAAAATATCTATAAACGATGTCAGCATAGATAAATTGGAAAAACTTGAGTGTGTTAATAACCATCCAAAAACATTTAATGCAACTCTTACAAAACCTATCAAACCATGTAATAATCAGAGAAAGCTATTCAACATATATAATACAAATATAAACTTAAATGTAAGTGAAGAGTATAGTTTAGAAAACATCACAGGTGATAATGGGAATAATGTTAATAAGCTCAAATGTGTTAATGCGCTTGAGCCCGTAAAAAAATCCGCAAATAAAACACCCAAGAACTCAGTAATAAAACCAAGAACTGCAAACATAAAAAGAAACAAAAGCAAACCTGTTGAGAATCAAAATAAGAAAGTCGAAAAAAATAAGAAGGTATCAAATAATCACACGAAAACAAAAAAACTAAGTAGCCTTGAGCCGGAATTAAAACCAAAACGAAAACGGAAAACTCAAGATACAAAACGAACACAAAACAAAAAAATCAAAGCCAAAACGGACAACTTTACCAGTTTAGATTTGTCATGGGTAAATGATATAAAATATGTAAGGGTAATAGAACAAAATGAATTCGAGTCCCTTGCAATTAACGATAGTTTTTGGAATGATTCCAGTATACCTTTATGTTTACAAGATATGATGGTGACGCCTTAAAATAGTGTTTAGTGTTCCCATTAAGAAATAGGCTTTTTCTTTAAAAACGTCCTTCTTTAATTACAATTTATAAAATAACAGTATTCAAATTTGAATAAGATCAGCTGTTACTTACGTGATATACAAAAATATGAAATTGACTTCATTACTGATTTTTTGTATCTTTAAACTGGAAAAAATAAAATATATGGGAGACCTAGCCTCGTTTTATTTTTGCCAGTGGGATCTACATATAAAAGAAGACCTACTCATATCTTTTATAAGTAGACCTTTATGTGATACTTTTCTTATTCTATTTATTTAGTGTAGTTGCAATGTCAAGTAAAATAAACAATCTTACTAAGTTGATTAGGTCTTAGAGTTCTACATCTCGCCCAAAATGATACTACCTATTCCTACAGCAATAACAGTGATTTTGACTGTCGTGTTCCATGCTAGAGAAGAAGCCGGTAGACTTGCACTGGCAGGATGTTACCTGGCCGTAAGATAACGCACCAGTATATATGTATAGGTGTCCCACTAGTTTGTTTTTTGCCTATCAAGATAAAAAATACAAAAAAAAAACTACTAAATTAGTTTTTGAAGTAAAAAATTAAAATGTTCGCAAAAAATAAGACCCAAATAATATTTTAAGCATTCTAAAACAAGGAATATGCATATCTTTTATTCATAGGAAATGTTAAGGTTAATTAAGAGTAGTAAATTCATTTCAAAAATTGTTTTATTGATAAACGATAATGTTAAACATTGCACAAAGCAAACAATCTTATGACTACCAAATACATTTTAGGCCTAGTATTATTAAAAATTGTCATATTTTAAATAAATAAATAACGCAGTTTAAACTTATTTCTTTTATCACAATATACACAACAATAACTATTACAAACACTTTTCGACATGCAATACAAGTGTCAATTTTTTTTAAATATTAAGGCAAACATGCAGACGTTTTTCCTAATGGTAAGAAATTATCGCCTGAAGCTGGGATGTAGAGCCTCTACATTCCAATAGTTTATTATACTTATCAGTTATCATTTAAAATAAAAATATGGAATGAGAACATAGCCACAAACAACATTGTTTTTTTAATAATATCATCTTCAATAATATTCATGAACTATACGTAATGCATGTAGAAAGATTTTGTGATTTCGTGCAAGAAGTCTACATCGCAGTGTTGTAAAAAAAATACTCTTCAATATTAAATTTGGAAGAACAACAAACTGGCCATACAATATCTTATTTTAATGTTTATTTCTTGTGTTCATGTGTTTGTCACTGAACTCCTTCTAGACGACTGGACCGATTTTGATGAAATTTGTGTATGTTCAAGGTAATTCGAGAATGGTTTAGATTCACAATTTGGTCTCCTGGAAAATATTTTTTTAATTATTTTTTTTATAATAAGAAATTGTTGATTTTGGAATGTATCACATTGGATCCGACAGACTGCGCTAGTATCGAAACATTAATGTCAAGCGATACGAAGTTCATTGGGTCAGATTATTTGGATATATCAATTTTGATTAATATTTGACTACACCGATGAGACATGAACAAGATTAATATAATTTCTTGACAAGAAATCCACATCCCAGAGTAGATTTTTTTAAGGTTCACCCGCAGTTTTATTAATGATCAAAGTTAAATTCTCCAGCAGAAACTAAATATAGGGAAAACCCCATATCATGGATTATTTCAGTATCTGATACATACAGTAAGTATCTTCCAGCCCATATCTCCGAAGGAGTAGGCAGAGGCACAACCATGGCACCCACAAATAGCCGAAGACACCAAGTTTCACAATGTGATAGGTGGCAAGCCTATCGCCAACCGGACACATATCCAATCCCGGACAACGTTCTTCTTATTAGAAAAATTAAAATTTACATTTCCTATTTTTTTTGTTGACCGACTCGGGGATCGAACCCGGGACCTCAAGAAGTCAAGTCCGACACTGGTCCGCTAGACCACAGAGGAGGAGACTAATACATAAATTTAGTATGAAATACCACACAGCGTACAATCACATTAGCCAGTTACAACATTATTATGTATTTATGTACCCAAAATTTCAAAATTAAAAAATATTTTAATTTCTTAAGACTAACTTAAAAAAATAAATATATAAAAATCTAAAAGAACTGAAAAGCTTTATTACTTTGAGAGAAACAGACTTTTTCCCAATGACGAATTTTATGAGAAGTCCAACTGGGTTTTCAATTTACGATATAATGTCCTACATAAATCACTTATCAGTAAACAACACAGTACTAGAGTAATTCATTTGAAAATAGATAATTAATGTTTAACTTTAAAAGCTATCAATGTATGACTAATGGTAAACTCGTGTATGAAAAAGCTACGTCACTTAGCTTATCCAACTAAGAGTAGTGTGTACAATCAGATACAAAAGTCCATTCAGAATTTTACATTAAAATTGTACTCAAATTTCGTAATCATCTTTTGAAACTGATTGTACTTATATTGTATCTAATACTTGTTATTATGTACTAAATTTCAATTTTCTAACTACAAGTTATAAATATTATGGAAATGTATCTGATTTATTATATAAACAACATTATGACTATAAATTTTAACTTGAAGTTGATGATGATGACAAGTAGGCAAAACCTTTTTCATTTTGATGATAAATAGCAGTTGGTTTGGTCAAACTCATACTGTCTTTTTACAAAAAAAAAGTTAAACACTCATTGAACACTTGTTTAACTTAACGCTGTCTAAACTTGATTCTCAACCAACATCATGTTGTGACGTCACCCACCTGTAGCATGTTGGATGGATGTCAATTTTAGACAGTTTTTAGTTAAACAGTCGTCTAATTTTGTTATGGTAAGGCTTATACGTAAGAAAATTAACAAAACGTAACCCAGTTCGTTTGTACGTACTATGCGCACTTCCTGGATCTTAAACATCATTCTTAAAAAATTACACAGTAACGTTGCAGATATTCATATTTTTAAATGAAGAAACACTTGTACAGTTTTACGTATCACTTACAATTTATTATTTTATAAATAGCCTACCGGTTTCGCTTATGACAGCATCATCAGGGCTAGAATTTAAACTTCTACAGTGATACATAAAACAGTACAACTTACAAGTATTTCATCATTTACAAATATGAATATTTGGAAGTTTTACCAAGCGCAGACGATGGAAAATATCAAACATTGCAGATATTTCACTTACAACTTGGATAGGGACCAACATACATTTAAAAGTGATTTTGAATTACACATTTCAATAGACAATATTTTCTCACCAAAACCCATCTTGATTTTGCATGTAACTGACATCTACAAAATTATCGCAATACAAATATAAAAAAGTATCTTCACGCAAATATCCCCGAAGCGGTAGACAGAGGCACAACCAGGACACCCACGACTAGCCGAAGACACTAAGTCCCACAATGTGATAGGTGGCAAGCCTATCGCCAACCGGGCACGTATCCAATCCCGAGCAAAAGAAATCAAATTAAAAAAATTAAAAATTTGGGTTTTCCAATTTTCTAAAAAAAATACGAATATAAGTAAATTTATAATGCTTAATAGTTGAAATAAGTAGAACTTGTCAATTCCCAGCATTTTAAGGAACTGTGTAGGGTTCAACACATTCAAAAAAAGTAACACATACTTCATACACACAAAAGATAAATTTTAAAAAAATTGAAAATTTAACAAAAATGTCAACTCCGTAATTGACAATTATTAAGAGAAATTACTGATTAGGTCAGCATAAGCGTCAGGAAGCAGTCAACGAAAACGCTTAATGACGACTAGATTCGGGTTCCATTCTCGGCATGGCTAGACATTTATGTGATGATATTACATGTCTATGGTTTTGGGTGTTAGTTCAATTTTTTTAATTTAATTTTTTTTACAAATTGATATTGACGAGATCCCATGTAACAGGTTATTGATTCGTGTAATATATATTTTCTTTTAAGTGCTGCAACAAGTAATGTCTAATAGAGACTAAGTATTCGCCGAGATAATGATGTACTTTCATCTATAAAATAATGACAATGTTCTTTAAAATTATAGGGGGTCATTACATGAAAGATTTTGATGGCAGTTTAACCAGTCATTAAAATAACTGCCGGATGACCTATCGTGTAGGGTGGTGACATTTACACTTACATTGACATGCATACATTTTGCTAAGCGTCATTCAATCGTAATTCAGTGACGGTTGTAAGACCGGCAAACCTGTCATGTAACGGATGTAATAGATTTATAGTTGCATGGTAGTTGTAAAAGCCATAGAAGAAGAAGAAAAAGATGTATAGTCTTGTAACAACTAATATGCAAAGTTACATTTAAAAGGATATAATACATACTTTTATTTTCCATTAACTATCATTTAGTTATGAGTAGTGAACATTTCTTTTTAGATATATAATAAAAAAAAACATCGAACGAACAAAAATCTTCATCCATATTTAAATTCAACTTTTTACTCCTTAGCATTAGAACTGTATGACTTTACTAACCTAGCTTTGTCTTCGACCGCTTAAATCATAATTTTTATAATTTAATTAATTTCATTGAATTTAATTGGCCCGACCACCCTGATGACGTCACAGTTTTCTTAAGGCCAACTAATTTCAGTATTACATTACCAACATAATACAATACTGGCTTTATTTTTCTTATTTCAATGATCTTCAAACCTATCTAAGTAATTTAGTTTTTAAAGGTGTAGTTTTCTTTAATTATTCAAGTAATTAGTTGTAATCCCAACGCACAATATACATAATTAGTTTATCACAATAATATCGATCAATTGTTTTATTTGGCATAATTTAAAATACGACGACAACATTCAAATTGACATGCCTGGAATAACATGTTTTTGTCACACACTATGATTTGCTACAAGAAATTCTTACAATAGAAACTAGTACATAAATAATACACACAAACCAAAAAACGCATCCTGGGTTTCCATGTGCAAATAAATGAATTAACAAATATTTTACTTCCCATCAATAAACATTAAACATACATTTGACCGTATGTATCTTAATGAAATTGCCTGTGTTCAAATGTGTGGAACAAATGAGACAAACGCTAGGATCATGAAGATGATTATTGAATAAGGACATAACACTAGCTTGAGTTTGGAGAACTGAACATATACCGTGACATTTTTAGCAGTATCATATTAACATTATATTTGTATTTTCTCGTATTTATATTCGTATTTTCTAGCTGTCGATCCTCTATCACGTGTACAATAAAGTGTAAAATAAATAAATATTCCAAAACTTGCTTTCTACATCAATTAGAAACTTTTTTGCCTGTCAAAACTACCTTAGTCTTTTACTTTCACAGATGTTATATTGAATTAGTATTGCTTTAGTAACGTCACAGTAAAGCCACAGATTATGTAAAATTATACATAACATTTTTTCCAAACATGTCGAATTTATCATATTAAACTTCAAAATACTTTATTTACATAGATATATTAACATAATATATAATCTCGAGAGCAACATCAGATATTATATACATAAAATATATTAAAAACTAAATTTCCCTCTAACCTTGAAGAATCCCATGCTGGTTTTGTTGTGGAGCAAAGAGGTTATACCTACGTAACTTTGTATTACTATAGGTGAATGGTGTATACAACAAGCGGAAGCGGGCATAGACTCTACAGCTCTTTGCAATTTCTGTGCAAATACTTCCATGTCGAACGTTGATCTTTCTTCAACACTGCCATCTGTAAATAACATATTTTCCTTAATTTAGGAGAATCTTCCTATTTGCTGAAGGAAAATCATACTAGCTGGGTACACTGTATTACAAGTATTAAGTAGTAACAACTCATCCAGAATTGTTTCCCTCGTTAATATTTCTAGCCACAGACTTAGCAATCAATTAAACATAAAAATACCTTAAATCTAGATTCTGTCTTTAAGCACAAATTTGATATTCCGGAAAGGCAGTTCTTTTTTGCATTTTGACGTCGGCCCGGTATGGCAAAGCACTGAAGCTACGATCACAGGATTAAGTTATAGTAGTGGTACCACTCCAGGCAAGCTGTTGATAGCACTTTACCACTTGACCGCTTAGTTAGACACAATTAATGGCTTTTATCAGCTTGTGTTGGTATAATATTTAAATTTGATATATTATTTAGAGACTGTTACACACATTGATAATATACCACATTGATATTCAACTTAGCTTTTAATATTAAATTAAAATATTATTATGGCATTATGGCACACTAAATCTTGATACTACTTACTGGGATTCCTAAGTTTTAATGTTATTTTTTGATCCTTTATGATTCTAGTCACTTGTTAACGCAGTGCAGTATAATTAAGAAAAACAAAAATAAACAATGACATAACTGTAATTTAGCTAATGTTTAAAATTTAAGTTAATGTTTTACGTTAAAGTTTCATTAAAAAATACGCAACATATTTAAACGAAAATTAAAAAAAAATAACTGAAAATTGGAGACTTTCGCCTATACTGGCACTAAAATAAAATATTATTTTTAAATTTGAAATTAAAGTAGAAGTTCATACCTTTATGCCAATAAATAGGGTGTGACGCGAATGTGAGGAAGGGAACATCCTGGCTGAATGGGTTCCAAACAGTCTTCAACGGTAACGCTTCTCCCTTGTTCCACATTAGGCGAACACCGCGGAGGTTTCGCTCTCTGAAAAGTAACAACATGAAAAACTAGGGGTACAAAATCCAAAATGCAAGGTAAGAATTTAAGTTCGATATTGCTAAAAAAAAATTTCAACATTAATATTAGAAAGGAAAATATATGTTTCATAAAATTTTGAAACCTCGTTTTGGAGGGGAAATTTCGTCAAAGCCAATGTTAAAAATAACACAAACAATTTTTTGGATAAAATTAACTAGTATATCTAAAGAACAAATAATCTTGATACATATTTACAGAGCTGAGATGTAAGCATATTCAACTTTACTAGCTATATCTCTGTTTATTCATATTAACATGACAGAGCAATCATTTTAATTCGACTGTTATCGCTGTACCGCGACTAAGGTATGGGCGTGGCCTGACAAGGGGAAACATTGGCTGTTGCTCGTGATTACATGATTAAACACACAAAAAAATTGCGTGTCAAATAATGGCGGCATATAGTTGTCTTAAGTCAGAAACAAACTATCGGATGCAGCTGACAGCCGCGACTTACAGGGTATCTAGATAATGTAAGTACACTGAACCGAGCAAACTATCGAACGTAAGTCGCTGACGTGACCTTGAGCGTTCGGGCGTTAAAAAGGTATTTGGCGCGCTGGATGTTTATGTCAGCTGTAAGCGTCCAAGGACGGCATGAGCATATTTATCAGTCGCGGCTGTTAGCCGCGTCCGGCAGTTAAATTAGTTAGTAATTTAGCTATGCCACTCTGACTGCAGTGTTGGTCACTAACGAACGATGGAGTCTTCACAACTATCATAAATAAAATGCTAGCATGCATGGCATATGATGGTGATCCAAACGTAAATAAAACATCAATGTAGTATTTACATTATGTTAATACAACAGTTCATGCAATGGGTAATTAAATCAAATTAAAAAAAACAAGAGTAATGAATGAATAACTGACTGATGGATGAACTCTTTATTGGTCACAACCAAAATTACTACAAATACAAATACGATTATCATCATTATCACCAGTATAAGAATATAGTTTGTAGTACACATAATTAAGCGCAGTAAAAATGAAAAAACGGACTCCAACTATTTACGCCGCGGAAAAATCGGCCGCGATGCGTCACAGTTTGCTTTGCTCCATACAAAATGTATGAAAGCGATCTAGGCGGATTATTGCGCTGCAATGCGGGGCGCATTGCTCCCAGCTTCTCCAAGTTTGCGCCATCCTTTATTCATTTTATCATGATCCGAGTAGTGGTGTTTGGGTTAAACTTAATACTGTATACATTTTTGGCCTCTGTTGACGATCAAGTTGTCGGAATTACGACCTATCTTTATAGAAAAGAACCGTAAAAATCAGTTGATTATTGGCTGAGTAATCGCGTAACATACATAAAAAAAATAACGGTAAAAATCGGTTGACTATTGGCCGAGTAATAGCGTAACAAGATATAAAAAATCAAGTCAAATTGAGAACCTCCTTCTTCTTTTAGAGTTTGTTAAAAAGACGGTATTATTGCCAATACAAAGCGGTCTCTACCAGACAATATTTTTCTCTAATGAAGTTACGAGTATAAAACATACATAGAGTACAATATATAATGGATTATACCTTGTTTACTGAACCTTCAGACACTTGTGTGAAAGCAATTAATAAGCAAGAATGCAGGGTTTTTGGAGAGATAGGATCATATTTAATTATAGGGAGGGGATTTAATTAGGATATCAATACGTAGTATAAAACAAAGTCGCTTTCTCTGTCCCCATGTCCCTTTGTATGCTTAAATCTTTAAATTTACTTTTTTTAATAGATAAAGTGATTGAAGAGGAAAGTTTATGTGTATATTTTATACCCTTGCGAAGCAGGGGCGGGGCGCTAGTTTAATATAAGATAAACACGTATGTTCCGATTGTATGCAATACACCACGCCTAAGCTTTAAGTCTTATGCATTTACTTTAAACATTTTAACAAAAGGAAATTTATAATATTTAGGAAAGTTTATAATGTGTGTGGTATTTGTGGTCTAGTTTCGGGTTCGATTACCGTGCCGAGCAACTAAAGATATATTTTTTTTAATTTCGAATATTAAAAAGAGCCCGGTTGGGAATAGGATCGTCCTCTATCACATTGTGGGACATAGTATCTTTGGTTAAGGTCAGCCTACCTTTGGAAATGGGCCTAAAGAAGTTTTTCAGGAAACTATAAAAAATCTCCTAGAAATTTTAAATTTAAACAAGTTTCATATTAAGCACATAATAAGAATTAATAAAATGTGAATAACAAAATTATTAAGCTGAAGGATCAATTTTATCAAATTGAATGCAAGCTAATACTATTTACATTAATTCGATAGGTACTACATTTACAATACTGTAATTGGTTTTTTTATATATTTTTAATACTTTACATAATAACAAGCAAAACAACCCTAACTTTCTACATACATAAGGCGTATAGATATACGGATAATACGGAATACATTTATGCAATCAATAATTCCAAAAGCATATTATTAAATTTATGTACAGTTTACACAAAAAGTTCTGCATCGACTTTTGTATGATTTTCTGATAATTTATAATAGTATAAAAATCTAAAATATAAATATGTCATAAATTATAATTATTTTATAACAGTAAGTATCTCTTACAATTTTTTTGAAAAAATTTTAAGCTTTCTGTAACAATATGAATTAGTGACTATTGCCCATGACTTCTTATTGTTGTTGAACTGAACTTGACTGTTGAATTGACTTTTCGTGGTTAGCGAACGGAACAAAATATTTTTTCCGGAGTAAATTGTAGACTATTGACCTGGACTATTATGAGCTTCTATTACACAACATTTGGTAAAAATCTGTTCCGTAGTTTGCGCATGAAAACTGAACACACAAACAGACCAAAACTTAATTTACCCTCGTTTTAGTTTTTACACCCTGGATATGTTGGTTTCATAATTTTAATAGATAATATCAAATTCTCAGATTTTTTATAAAATAACAGTTCTACAATGATTTTCATTTGAGCATAATTCCATTATTTGCAAATTGGGTGAGTATATGGAATTGACAAATAATCATATTTTCTTGTATGTCAAAATGACCTTAAATTTTGCAAACTGCTTTTCAAGCATTGTTCACATCTAGTTTATTAAACATATTGCAATAAGTATTATCATAATACAAATTATTTAATTTAATTTAATTTATTCAAAATTTAACACAAAAACATATTTTAACACAAATTTTGTATTTCCAGCGGTCTCCACACTAGGCTACGCCTGTGTCGTGGCGACCATATTTCATTCTGGATTTACTTTTTCTTGAATTTGCAGGGCATCCACATTTAAATT
>NJDC01002825.1:7784-29876 GCA_002245475.1 Calephelis virginiensis | reverse complement strand
TAATAGGGTAAAAAGTTATGTAAAAGCCACTGAACATGCACAAGATGTTTGCCGCAATCACAAAATTGAATTTTAGTCTACCGTCGCCGGCGTCTTACAAGGTATAACAATAACTTTATATTTTCTCTATTAATTCACTACACTAACAAAATAAAATCAGCAAAAAGCGTACTATATCAAGCTTAAGATGTTTGTTAGATGGAGTATTAATAATGCCTATGCATAAATTAATTTAAAAAAAACTATAACAACTCATCAATGTATTGCATCTACAGCAACTGAAATATACCTAGGTTCAAAATACTTGGGATCGAACAGTCTAGCTTCTGGATCAGTAGAACTCGGACGTCTGCAGAGGCGATCGATAACACAGTCTTTGACCACCGTGGTCACGCCCGTAGCAATACCGTTAAGGCGCCTATAATACAACACAAGTTCCAGTTTTTACAAACGCACATTTTTATTGTTAGTACACATATGTAAATTATGACATAAGTACAATAATCTACACTACATACTTATTTTAATGATACAATTAGTGTCCAATGTAAGTTAAAAAACTATGTAAACTATGTAAAGTTCTATCTTAACAAAAAATTCAATTTTAGTCTATTGGCTTTGATGACAAGAAAACACAAGTCATTGATACATTTCAACACATTTTTTAAAATATCTAACTAGCTTATTGCACTTAAAAAATTGTCACTGTGTATGTTTTGATTAAATAGCTACTTTAAACTTACGTCTTTCCATAGTAGTAATCAAACAGCATTAAAGAATCACCAAATTATTTGTACACTCCTACGCCTGTAATATTTCTGTGGGAGTGGCACTGACAAATTTCAAAGTAATAACACTACTAACAGTCATCTATCTTGTATTTATACTAAAGATCAGTACCATTACCTAGCTTGCTTGTTTGTTAACAACAATATGGTTGCCAGTAATTGATGGGTATAGTGCTAGTAACAGGAAGTTTGTCCTGTTACTTACAGGACAACCAAATTACTATACTAGGCAATTGAAAGAAACAGTATGAAAAACTTACGGCACTAATGACGATGGTGGATACACTAACTCCCCAATAACAACAGTGTCTAGATCGTCGAGATAAGTTTTCTTAAAGTCAAGCTGTTTCATTGCTATGAAGTCATATTTAATTGTCATCACCAGTCTGGATGTCAAAAGAACAATCTTCTCTTTTTCATTGTCCCATAAAGTAATTCTGTAAAAAACAAATTGGTGGTTTTTAATATGGCTGTTTCCTAGAAACCTGACGAAAAAAGTGTCATGGTGTTTATGGTCAACTAACTAATTAATTGGCCATTTAAAGAACAGTAAAATTGCAAAAAAGGCCTTTGATTTTGATCAATAAATCATCTGCACAAAAATTCTTGAAAGTACACTCTTTCAAGAAAAACAAGAGTTTTTAAGATGAGTTCAGAAATGATGGTGAAATTGATTATCATATCTGTAAAATAAATGAGTTGAACATATAACCTCCCCCTATTTTTCAAGTCAATGAAAATCTAATCTTACCCAAAAATTAGTTTCCTGTAATAAACAAATCAGTAACAGTCGAGAAAAAATCTTTTTAATTCTCAGACTAAGTCACTTATACGAAAATTTGATTTTAATAAGCACTTCCTGTTTACATAGCACTCTGTTTACTGTATTTAGTATCAGAAATACCTCTTGTATGTGGTATGTGTAAATTAAACAATTTTCTACTCTATACTGTGTGAGGGTAATAAATAAATGTTTGGATACTTCCCGTAAGAAAGTTAGTGTGCTTGTCTTTTAAAATATGTATACAATAATTTAAGTAACTTTGGGTTGGCATGAAAAGCAATTAATCCCAAGCACTCTAAAAAATTTTATTTTTAAATATTCAGCGACCAACAACAACGGCGAATAACCACTTTCACAAATAAACATATACTGGATATAAAATTACTTAAATATATAATATCATCCAGTTTTTATAACAAGTCAGATGTCACGGTGTTGGTGACGTTGACTATCCTCGCCTTTTAAAAGCTGCCTGGCAAGAAGGCAGAAGGTTTACTGTGCAAAGAAGTCCGGACCAACACAGGGAAAAATTTGCATGATAAAAGTTGCATCTAATTGTATCACTAGTAATATTTATAAATGGTTTAATACTCAAAAGCTGTTGAATTACAAATGAAAAATTCTTACGAGTTTATGTTGCCCCTGTATTGCAATTAACATAAATATTTTTTTACTTCAATTTTTTTAAATCTTTTGGATATTCATGCTAGTACGAACAATAATTACATATACACACAAACACATACGCTTTCACACATTCCTACACACATGAACACACACTAGATAGTACTTAAATCATTGTAATTGATAACTTACGAATAAATCCTATTTACCTATTAGTATATGGGGGTATTGGTGACCTGTAACACAAGTTTATATCTAAAACTGGCACCAATCTCTTATAAACAGGTTTAAATAATATATTTTCTTGTAAGAGAGAAATAAATTTATTCTTATTCTTATATTTTTAAATATAGTTAAATAAATTAAAAAATACATATTATTTTAATTACATTCATTAATGGGAAAAACATATACATTGATCCCTGTAAGAATGGCTTACTCTAAGAAGACGAGACACAAGCACAATAAGAACATTATTGTTCATTGTATTGACTCAGTGTAATATATGTCACAATTTATTTCAATAAAATTATATTAATGTGAACATATATTAAATTTTCAAAGACATACAAATGCAAATCATACTACAAATACAAATCATAATGTTAATACAATATATTTAAACTGCATTATACTTACTCTGTCAACAACCAAGAACCTAGGTACTCTCCATCTTCAGGGAACAACAATGCTGTGATACATTCCTGTATAGCATTCTCTACCACACCCTTACGGAATGTAAAGAAGTCTTTAATATTTTCCTTGTTAAAAGGCACATCATAACGTGGATATACTGCTTGTACTGATTCTGGATCAGCTTGAGCAGCTGCTTGCTGGCTTTCGGTCCGAGCATCTGTAGAAAAATAGCACATCCAACAATACATTGATAATGACATGAAATCTATGAATGAAACATCCAAATTCATCAACTTTGTTTATTATTGTACATAAAGGAACATATAAACATTTATATAATTTAACACTAACTAATTTTACACATACCTAGGTAAGAAATTTGTCTAAAAAATTTTAAAAAATTGTTACATAATTCTGGAAGAATTACACAAATTGAATCTAACCAAAAGTGAGCAAATCATATGCTTGTTAAGGGTGTTAGTCAATAGGAAAAGGAATACTTATATGTCTGGATACCAGTATAAATTTAATAAACACCCAGACTTTTAATCAACACAAATATCTGCCCCCACCTGGGTGCAGTTCAGGGCCTTGAGGTAAGTTAGTGGAGTTAGGCATGTACCTAACCTTGACTAAAAGTGTGGTCAAATTGTAAAAATAGTGATTGTAATGACATTCATTCATTCAGTGACATTCAAAAAAGTAGATCAGTTAATAGTGGTATACCAAAATGATACAAATAAAGGATAAACAACTATGTAACTTTATCTAAACAGTCAGTAATTTTATTTCATTAACATACTTATAGGTTGAAAAACAGACAGGAAAATATATTGAATACTAATTCAGACATATCCGAATTTCAAACTGTTATTAATTTAAGACATAAGAAATAAAATGTCATAATTATATGAAAAATACTAACCAATGCCTGTAGTTCACTTAAAAGTTATATTTAATTCAAAACCTGGGTTGGGTTTTGGATAGGGTTAGTCAAGTGCTCTTGTGGGAACTACAAGCAAGTGGGTTTAGAATCATCTTTGTTGTTGCCTAGTATTTCTTTACCTTTACCTTAAGACAAAAACCAGGTACATAAACAAGTACATTTCACATTTAATAAGCATATTCTTGATAGTAACCATTACAGGATTATCATTATATCATAATTCAGACTAATAGGAGGCATCTCTGTATTATGTTGTTGATGGTGTGTTATGTGACCTTACATCAAGACAATTATTTAATATAAGCTGTTCATTCATAATATTATCTCTAATCAATTATGGAAAAAATACCAAACTGATAAGCAATATCACTGTTTGTACATAGAAGTACAAAAATAGAGCTTAATGCAATACCGTAATATATTTTGTTTTACTATTACCTGCAAAAGAAGATGACGAGGATGTTAAAGAGTCGGCACCTGATAAAACAGAAGGGTTCGGATTTGTTGCAGTGTTTCTATTTGAGTTTTGCACAGCATCATCGTTCCTACTTCTAGTATGATCATTGGTTATATTTTCTGCTGATAACTGAAGCGTGCCACCACGAAATTCTAAGTCTTCATCCAGTAAATCGCTCATTTTATTTTTTAAAAATCGATATTATGAATGTTACTTGTGTGCGTAAATAAAGTAATCGACCGGTTTGGTTTGTATTTTGTCAATTGTCAGTTGTCATTTGTTGACTTTGACATAATGTCAATTGGTAGCAGTAATATTGTTCTGTGATTGGTAGGTAGGTGACCAAAGTGCGGTGGTGCCACCTTACAAAACAAATCACAGAATTTGATTTCAAAACTCCTTAGAGGCAGAACTCACGGAGCGATTATTACCCGCGCCCGCGGCGGTCGCGGTTTTGCGATTTTATTTCAGAACTCACGAGACGGGTAATTTTTGCGGTTCCTCAGCCGCCGCGGTTAAAATTTTTGCCCGCAAACTTGGCGGTTGATTATCGCGCGGCCGGCGGTTGCGGTTAAATTATTAGTACAAATAGTAGGTATAAAATGGTCGCCCGCCAAGCAACCGCAGAGCGCGCGGTCGCAATCAGCCGAGGCAGTGGCTAAATATCGCCACCCGTACGATTAACGGGCAGACGACCGCTCGCGGGAACCGCAAACAACCGCAGGCGCTGCGGCCAAACATCGCGCTGTGAAATCTGATCTTACTTTTTGCATATAAATCTACATTCTACGGAATCTGAGGGCCCGCAACCGCAGCGGGCGCGGGTAAAAACCGCGCCATGAGTTCTTAGATTCAGGATATATATTAAAACAAAAAAAATGACGAGTTCACTAAATAATTTAGAAAAAATCACTAGAAACTGCGAAATAATGTAATTGTGAAATAATGAACATACAAACACAACCCATTTTTACCATGTTGATTTGTGTCCGTTGTTCTACACAACAATCTGTTGTCCTGTATGGTAGCTCGTAAGAAGCGAGCAAAGGTTAAATAGTCACTAGCAACATCACTTTTTGAATAGTGCTATGCACCACCTTGGCCGGCTAGAGATCCACCGTCTTAGCTGTTTTGCCGTTATAATGACAGTGTCATGTTTCGGTCTGGAGAGTAGGGTAGCTAGTAGACTCGCACATTAGGTTAAACCATAGATGTAGAATGTACAAGATGAACAAAGCGTGGGAGAGAGAAGTCCTTATTAGATACAAATTATTAGATACAATCCTTATTAGATACAAATTAGAGGAACAGAGAGAGAGAGAGAGAGTCATGTACCTGTGTGCCAATATTTACGCGAGTAAGAGTTTATAGTATTCCTGTCATAGTGCGTCGCTATGAATTTTGTGAAATAATTTCATAATCTTACTATTTAAATAGAAGGAAATATAAAGGCAATTACGATGTCGTGTTCTGTAAGCGCTTGTGATGTTACAAAACGTTACAATCCTAATAAATACACATTTCATAGGTAAATACAACTTTGACATAAGAATATTTAGAACTACGTTTTGTTAGTTTTTTTTGCTATTAACCTGCTCAGAAAAGGATTTTTATAATATATTTATTTGCATTGTTTTATATATAAGAGTATTTTGTACCCTTAAACGGAATAAGCAAAGATATTATGTAAAATAATAAATTGTTTGTTTACGCTAGGGCTTGACAACGCGGTGACATCCTAAATATCGATGATTGATGAAGTCAACCAAGAAGTATAAATACTCTTTAGCAAGAGAATTCAACATTGGTTGTTTAACCAACTTAAGTTTCGTGAAATACATTTCTACTTAAGACTGAGATGCGCTTATACGTAATCTTTTTATGAATACTTGATATTGTTAAGTTTAATCATTAACGCATTCACTGCCACCAACGCATATACTAACGTTTTTTCGTTACTTGTGTCCAGTGCTTTGGACGCGTCTGTAACTTCATTTATATAGCGAGCTGTGTCCAGTGCCTTTAACGCACATACGAGTTTTATTAATTTTGTAGTATTCTATTTATGTCTTATAAATTATTCCCTAGATCACTCACATTTGGTCATTTTTAACCGAATTAAAAAGAAAAGGATTTCAATTCGAAGGTATTTATTACGTGTGTTACCTCGTAACATTTTTATATGAAAACCATTATATATATATATATATATTACCCGCATTAACTTAAATAGTTGAAATATCATTATAAAAAGATTAGTTATAAAAATTAAATAATTATCTACATGTTTAATTTAAGCAAGTTTGTCGTTTCTCTTGATAGAATCGTTACTTGGATCCAATGGGAATAAATCACCGTCAAATTAATATGAACTCATATGTGCGTTTGAGGCACTGGGTGTAGTTAGTTGCACATTGTGCGTTTGATGCATATAGAAAAATGCGGCATGTGGCGAATGTCCAGAAAAAAGAGGGGCAGTCTATAAATTATTGCAATAAGTATATATAAGTTATTGCAAAATAGTGACCACTATCTACGAAGCGAAGATAAAACATATTTTTGCAACGAAGTGGTATTTGACTATACAGCTAGTTTATCAAAAATATCCATGTTGATCGTCACTTATATTTCTGGGTATGTTGGAAACAGATTTATTCGTAAAATTGAATGCGAGAAATTTTTTAATAGTTTATTATCAAACCCAAGCGATCTGTGTCATAGCTCGTTAATTGTTAAGAGAGATTTTTCTAAAACAGAAGATGTATACTTGACATATCCAGCTATGATGTTGTTGCGTTGTGCTGTAGAGCTTAAAAAATTTTCAGAGAAAATATGAAAATAAAAAGAATGGATGACAGAATTTTTGCTAAAAATGTTTTAAAAGTGCTCAAAAATTGTAGTCTTTGTGCTAGATCAAAATCCACTAAGCGATCACAGGTATTTACTTATAAAAAGTATAGTAGAAACTTATTTATTCTACGGTTCAAGCACGAAAGCAAGCTGTTGAAGTGTACTCGACAAAACTTTAAGGACTCAATCAAACAAGACCATCATATTATAGGACAATAAATATTAAATTATATTTTTTAATATAACAATATAAATTCTTTACTTTTACACTAAGTCTTATTTCCTAGCCTAGTTTTTTTATGTCATAAGATAGCAACTAAGCAATTAGCTTTTGATAGAAAGAAATAATCATTGCCTATTAATTTGTTTTCCCCGTATTGGTGTGGTGTCTTAAAATCATAGACCGCCGGTATCCCTATAAACAAGCTTTTAAAGACGAGCATAGTTTACATAGGTCATTACAAGACCACTGGTGGTATTGTGATGTGTAGCCACTAGTCTGGGTAGGAATCCACCCACTTACCTTTTCAAGCCGGTGTGCCCATGTAATGCTCCGGTGGGAAAGATTGGGAAGCTAGACTTGTACATTACGCTGAACATTCTAGCCACAGGACAGCGATGCACCTACAGGATGTATAATGTCAATAATCTACGGTTGTCATTTTAGTGTCATATCCATTGTTAACAGCTATAGTTTTTAAGAATGGATATTACACTAAAATGATTGACTCCTTAATAAAAAATAAGACTAAGAAGCAAGTGGTAAATTATTTATACGCAACGACTCGACAAAAAGAACCAAGAAAGTATGTAAGATTGGCATTTCTAGGTAACATCACATACAAATGTTCCCGATTGCTTCAAAAAAAAAAGAAACCAGTCTATTACACTTGCAAATCTTTAAAAAGATTACTCTTTAATAACAAATCTAGAGTACCAACATTGTCAAGGAGTGGAGTGTACGAATTGAAGTGTCAAGATTGTGATAGTGAATGTGTAGGCCAAACTGGACGATCGTTCACAATAAGGGTAAAAGAACATGTAGCTAATTGGCGGTTAGGTAAAGGGGATTCTGCTTTTGCTAAGCATTTATTAAAGGAAGGTCACTGTTTTGATCCATTAAATAACTTTAAAGCCCTTCATTTTTGTAACAAAGGTAAGAAACTCAATTCCTTAGAGGCTTTAGAAATAAATAGAAGGAAAAGGGACCCCAAATTATTAAATGATCAGGTAGATCTTAATAGTTCTCCACTGCTTAATATGTTTTTTAATGAATAGGTTTTTTACATATAGAAATAATTTCAAATAAAAAAAAGATATCTATAGCATTCTTTAGGAGTAAGTAATTAATTTTGACATAGTTTTATTTTGCGTAATTATTTTGGCATTTCCTTTTATTTTATTATTATTATTTTATATTTCTATTGAATTTTGTAATGTATAACGTTTTAATTTGACATTTATTATTATTTTTTGACATCATTGGTAATTTTCAGCATTTCGTGATGTATTTGTTGTACAATGTGGTATTTTGACATTTTACCAAAGAAGTTCAATTTATTTTATTTTACCAATATTAGAATAATTAATTTTAATCTGATTTACATTTTTTCAAACATTCATTAATAGTAGAACTTAGTTTAATGGATAACATTAGTAGTACTTAGTTAAGGGAAAATTTCCCCATTACTGGGGTAAAAATCTAACGTGTCAACCCAGTCAATTCAAATTTGTTTACTAATGTCATCACTCAGTAATTGTTTATTTAAATACCGTCATTTTTGAGGAAAACAATTAGACGGTATTATTTTCAACGAAACTTCAGTTGTTATATAGCCCTGATGATGCTTGTATAGCGAAACCGGTTGGCTAAACCGTAAAAATAAAAAATAATAAAATATATTGTGGAAAGTACAAGTGTTTCTAAGTAAATTGCATCAAGAATGGAATTCCACCAAGCACCGACGATAAGAAGTATAGAATCTATCGAATACAATGTCTTAATAGTCATACAACATAAAATTTGATATTGTTTATATGATAATAGATGAGGGTAAAGAAAATATGCTAATTTACTAATAGTTTGTTAATTTACCGATATCGATAAAGTATGTGACTTTTTAGCAACCCTTTTTTTAACTCAACATAAACAATTTACTCACACTCACGCATATTTTTTGGTTTCGCTTTTTAACTGACTTTGTTTATCTAGTACATCCTAAATCTATGGGCTAAACACAGGATAGGATAACATCTATGGTGTCTATAGGCTATGGTTATTTATTTCTTATCATCAGGGAAGCCGCATACTTGTTCGTGGCTTAAAACACTCTAACAAAAAAATATATAAAAAATAACATTAAATAAATAAATATCTCTGGACAAATTACACAAATTGAATCTAACCCCAAAGTAAGCAAATTATATGCTTGTGTTATGGGTGGTAGTCAACGACATTAATACATACGAGTAGAAATACTTAAATAGATACCTGAATAAATTTAATAAACGCCTAGACCCGGAAATGCCGACATCTAAATGTTCATCACACAAATGCCTGCCCCCTTCGGGAATCGAACCCGAGCCTCGCGGTTGGGCATGTACGCTGGCCACTCGACCAAAGAGATGATAATTAAATTCATTCATTAAATGATCGTATTTCTATATTATCTTGATTTGAATTTGCATAACTTACAAACAAAGAATTGGAAATTCCCTAAACTGGTCATAAATGTCAGTAGACATTTATGACCAGTTTAGGGAATTTCCAATGTTAGTTGAGGGTGTAATTTCTATTAAATTAGTACACGTCTAATATAAACCAGGTAGCATGTAAAAGGTGAGTGTACATTGAGTAGGTCATTTTTACCAATAAAACTACTAGTGTTAGCAGTAGCGGTTTTATTGTAGTATCTTCACGCCCATATCCCCGAAGAGGTTGGCAGAGGTACAACCAAGGCACCCACGACTAGCCGAAGACACTAAGTCCCACAATGTGATAGGTGGCAAGCCTATCGCCAACCGGGCACATTTCCAATCCCGACCAAAATTTTTTTTTTAGAAAATTGGAAAAATCTAATTTTCTTTTTGTTGGTCGACCCGGGATTCGAACCCGGGACCTCAAGCAGTCAAGTCCAACACCCGGACCGCTAGACCACAGATTTATTGTAGTTTTATTGTAATGAAGGTAAAAAAAGGTACGATTGCATTAATTGCTTTAAAAACCCTAAATTTAGCAAAAATAAGTGATGATACAAATTTTACTGTTCAAAAATTTTATTCGTTATTTAATATTATTTCGTTATCATCGTTTTTTTCTAACCGACCCGGCAAACTTCGTATCGCTTATCATTAACTGGTACTAACAGTTTGTGTGTAAAAATTTAATGTATTTTTTCCCAGTTTTCCTACAAATTTCTTAGTTTTTCGTTTGATAAAAACCTTCGCCTGACAATAAATAACACTGTGAGTTTTGTTCCACGTCATTTATTTTTTGGGGCAGTCTTTATTGGGCATAATATCATTTCACACCTATAACATCGATGGCGTATTAAGTTTTTATAATGACTAATGTGTTGCCAAACTTGCGATTTTTACGACTTTAACGGGCCAAGCAGAGTGCTCAGCCCGAGATATCATTATTTAGATGGATTGAACAGTTCCTACAACGTCAGCAACAAGGGCTGTGTCTCAGGAGACCGAACTTCGACTTGGTGCTGCGTTCTGGTTACTGGGAGAATTTAGTGGAGGAGAAGTGGCTCGTCATTTGGCGTTAGGCGCCGGATGCAAGAGAGATCGTCGTCGCCGATACCTGCGGCGAAAGTTTAGTGTAGGGTCTTGTAAGTTCGTATTTGGGTTTGGAGGGAGGCTTGCATTTGCTGCAGTTATTGGGTTCTAAGATCCGATAGGAAGTGACGGGGTCTTTTAAATTTGGTGGGAACGTTCGCGGTCTGTGTGTTGTAAAACCTTTAATTCCCAACACAATTATTTGCAATCGCACTGCCCAAACGTGGCCCAAACATTTACCCGCGAGCAACGTGACGGACATGTCGTCGTGCTTTGTTTCGCTTTGTTTGTCATCAATATCGCAAGCAAAATCGCGGATTTTTATGGAACAAACAAGTTGGTAGTTCAAATTGTAGTGATAAAGCATCTATTAGTGGAGGCGGGGAAGTACCTTTCCATGCACAAGCCCCACCATGATTCACATTGCAAGATGAAGAGACTTTAAACTCTCTTGCGACCGAAGTTTTAAAAGTAAATTCGACAGTTCCGATTCAGTAAACTTTTGACTGTCGCGGTCGGTTGAAAATGAACATCCAAATTAAACTTTGTTTAAAAGTTTTTATTCCGTTTGCAACATCATATTTATGTAAAGCTGAATTTTCAGCTGTAGCTAATAAAGAACAAATATTGCTCACATATCAATGTGGAGCAAGAAATGACAGTAGCAGTGTGAAGTCTTATTCCGCGCTTTGAAAAACTGTGCGGAGATCACCAAGCTCACCTGTCACATTGATTGTCATATTTTATTTTTCATAAGTCCCACTTGTTGATTTCTGTTCCAATGCGTTTATAATAAAAAAAATGGATTTTTAAATTTTGTTTCTCTCTGCCTGCTCTAATTTTATTGCTTTTATTGTAGGTAGCTATATCTTGCGACTGTTTCTTTTGCTAGCTTGGGCAAGGCGACGTGACAAAATACTAAACTTGAAATTGCACCGTGAGCTGAAAAAGATCGGGAACCCCTAGTATAGTCCTTAAGTGCGTGGTTGATAAAGCAAAGTTTCAGCTAAAATAGGTATTTTGGCTAAGCGTTAGCGTTTTTTATTCGTAGTATATATGTCGACACAATAAATATTAGAGGTTTCACATAATTTTCACTTGCTTTCTTCAATCTCATTAGGTAGATAATCTGCCTTGTTACCTAAGCGTTATGTTTGGTACCTTTTCAGAAACCACTTTGTCTATCCAAAAAAAATCCTTCACATCCATTTACAAGTTAATAGTAGGTTATAACCCGCTACAGAGTCGCCAAAGAAGAGTTTGCTTAGGGCTATCTCGACCTTAAACCCCCTGTCCGTGTTTGCATTTTCATATTCGCCAAATTGGTAGTGGTAGTACTGTTCCAGTGCAATTAGTCCCTGTTTTTTTTAATTCACCCAATTGCTCATTCATTGATAGTTTGCCGAATGCTGTGTGGATTTTTTTTTGTGTAAACATTGCGATATTTTGCTCTTTTTTTACTTTATTACTTGTAAATAACAAACTTGATATGAAAGGAAAAATGTAAAGAAATAAAACGAATACTTAAAACTTAGCAGTATTTTATTTAAAATACATAATATATATACATTATAGTACAATTTTTACACTTAATATGGATGGAAAACTGTTAATTTTTTCCCTGAAATGTTCGTCAATACTCTCTAATCTGTATTACGAAATATGTGAAATACATTTTTTTTTCGTATGCCTTGTATTAAAAATAAGCGACATTCGTTTATTCATTATGTAAGGTTCTATGCTTTCGTCTATTTAATTCAATAGTAAGTATATAAATTAAATTGTTTTGTAATAGTTACCTAGTAGGTATCCAATGGATCTGGGTTTGCAAACTTCAAAATACGAATATGCGGGAAGAAGAATGAAAAAAATGGACTGCCTTGTTGGTCAAGGAGTTAGCGTACACAACTAAAGCCACCAACCAACCGCGAGGCTCTGATTCAATACCCAACGAGGGCACACATTTGTGTGAGGAACATCTAAATGTCTGTGTTTCCAAGGTGTATAAATATATTTTTTATGATATTGGAAGGCAAACAAGAAGACAGATTTCCTGATGGTGAGAAAATCACGCCGCCTAGAGACACAAAAGATGGTAATGGTACGTTGCCAACCGTTAGACCTCGACCAAAAGTAAGTTTACCGGGTACCCTACCCTCCGAACCGGAAGACGTCAATGTCAAGCATTGACGTTATGGCGGCAGGAATAGGTAAGGCGGTGGTACCAATCCATGCGAATCACTGAGAAACTCTAGCACCTAGTAAGATGTCACAGTGTTAGTGACGGTAAAAGCCTATGCTCGCCTTTTATGAGCTGCCTGACAGGAACCCAGATGCTCTATTCTACAAAGGAGCCCGGACCAACACGGGGAAATATAATATAATAATATATTCCCAATAATATAAATATTCCTGGACAAGTTACACAAATTAAATATTATCCCAAAGCAAATTATAGGCTTGTTTTATGGGTGCCAGTCAACGATACAAATACACAGAAATACTTGCCTTGTTGGTCGAAGTTTTAGCGTACACGACTAAAGCCATTGACTAACCGAGAGGCTTGGATTTGATTCTCGACGGGAGCAGATTTTGTGTGATGAACATTTAAATGTCTGTATTTCCGGGTCTGGAAGATTATTGAATTTATTCTGATATTTATTGAAGCATGTCTGTGTATTAGTATCCTTTGACTAACAGCCATAACAAAAGCATGTAATTTGCTTACTTTGAGGTTAGATTAATTTGTGTAATTTGTTCAGGGAATATTTATTTAACTAGCGGCCCGTTACTACTTGTACATAAGTCTTAATAATTTGTGTTTATGACCGCACGAATGACATAACACATCAAAACAAAAAAAGAAAAAAACAACTGAAAAAGGTTTCAATATGACAGCACAATCCCTATCTGAAAAAAAGTTTCAATTTTACTGAAAAATATCTAATAACAAAATGATCCGCCATTTATTATTGAATTCATTTGTTACAAAAAATGTGATAGATGAAGAACCGCTCGACCGATTTTATGCAAACTTCACATAGAACCCGTACTTGAGTAATAAAATTTCAACGAAAAGTAGCATTGATTTTTTTATATATAAAGATATATTATCTATATAGATAGATGGTTCAAATGCGGAATCATTTTTGTTAAGAATCAAAATCAATATGAGAATTAAAATATAATACTTGTGTAGTTAAATTAATAACACAATGTGAGTATCAGCTTATTACAAAAATATGTTTTGCAATTTCGGACAGGAATTTTTTAATTTGTAAATTGCATGTGTGGGTAAACCAAATTCCAAAAAGCGAAAAATTTGCGTCCCGCGCACATCCTGAAAACGAGCCTCACTAACCACCTCATTGACGATCCCAGGCTGGAGTCCAGCTACAGTGTGACTCTTGAATCTCAATTTCATGCAAATTGGACTCGGATATATGTCATTTTAGGTACTCTTGAGAATTGAACGAATCCAATAAAATAATTTATTATTTATTCGTAACTTAATGCCAATTTTTCGCTAGTACTATTGTGTTCAAGAGTAACTAAAACTACATACGATTCCGATATTATCGATACTATAATGTCAGGTTCTAAAATTTACTGTTTCTATTAGAAAACAAAAATTCTAGAAATCAATAAAGTAAATGTAAAATAAATTTATTGACATTGTAATGTAACCCTAAGTATAAGATAAACTTTCTTAAAGTCTTCGATGTCACTTAATTTGCAGCAATTTTAAAACCTGTCGAGTTTTTATAGGTTGCAACTTCCACAATAAAATATACAAAACAAATGTAAAGTAAAAAGCAAATAACTTTGCTGAGCTTTAATACAAAATTTGTATCTAGTAGGCATTTAGAAGATATTTCCATAACGCGATGTCACAATAAAAAAAATTAGAATAGAATCTTAATTTGAAAGTACGAGTAATTATGGCACGACCTCATTTCCACTTAATTAAAAAAAATAAAAGCGCTTGGAAAATTTTTAGCTCATGACGGAAAAAGAGAAGTGTTACAAGTTTGACGTGTCTGTGTGTGCTGTGTGTCTATGGCATTATAACTCAGGAATGGACTAATTTTGATGTGTTTTTTTTTATGAGAAAAAATAAAGTATTAGTTTTCCCATTTTCCCTGCAATATTCTCTTCATGAGAACATTTTTCTGACAATAACTAACCCATCAAAAAAAAATAATTAGCCAAATCGGTTCAGTCGCTCCGAAGTTATGCGCTTACCAACACATTTAGCAATTCATTTTTATGTTACAGAAGATTAAAAATACCTGTAATGTCATTCAACTAATTAAAGTAACACATTTCACATGTTTTGCTCTACAAAGTATAACGATAGCGTTATATTATAATAAACACCACATTGAGTTTCCCCAAGCGCGTTTAGAGATCTTCTAGTTCAAAAGTAAACTTTATATTCTTGTCATTTCATGTGCGTAGGTGCTTGTGCTCAATTACTTTCTTTTAAATAAGAAGATCTCTAATTATTTTATTGATCCTTAAATTTTCTAATAACAACGGCATCTGTTTTTGGGACAGCGTGGAGGATACACGATGCATTGATCCATACAATACACATCAGCTCCCTCACGACCCTCCAATTCACCGATCGCTTCGCAAACTTCCCTGAAATAAAATGTAAAAACAATACATAAGAAATATATATTGAAATATGCCCTCTTTTTCAACGTGTTAGTCCGGGCTCCTTTGCAGAATAGACCATCTGCCTTCCTGTCAGGCAGCTTGTAAAAGGAGAGCATAGGCTTACCATCACTAACACCGTGACATCTGACTAGTTTGTAGAGTTCCGCAGCAATTCGCTCGGATTGGCACCCCTGCCTCACCTATTCCTGCCGTCATAACATAAGTGCTTGTCGTTGACGTATTCTAGTTGGGAGGTCAAGGTAGCCGGTAAACGTACTTAGCTCGAGGCTTCATATCCCGGCCTTAGATTGGTAACGCACCGTTACCAATCTAAGGCCGCGTCACGCGTCGCGAACTTCTTGTCATCAGGAAATACATTTGCTTGTTTGCTTTCCAATACCAAAAAATTAAAAAAAAATGATACATGGCGTTCATCTACTGTGCGTTTCCATAAACATTTTTACACATTTTATCATTGACGAATCTCACCCACCGTCTTTCCAAAATACTTCACTTTTACAAAGAACCGCCTGCTTGCCACCTGTTCCATAAAATACCGACCGACGTTCAGTAATCTAGCACAAGTATAAATAATTATCTATCTATCTTAAATATAAACAATTTTGTGTCTCGATAAAAACTTTGCCAAAAAGATGAGATAATGGTGAATTTGTCATTTCTTCACGCAACACAGTGCTAGTTTTGGCCTAAATTAAAATAAAGTTAGCTCTAAAGTAGCAAATACACTAGAAAAGGCCGCGAGTAGAAACGAAACTTGAGGTAGAAACTAAAAAAAAATATTTAGTTGTCTGTAAAATTTTTTGGAGTCAAAACTAAATTATCAGCAGAGCTTCCATTAAAAGCGAGCAAAACATGTACTTACGGGCATGTACAGAGAGCAGCAGGACAATTGGGTGGATACCGCAAACAGTTCGTCTGACACCAGCTCATCATCCCAGGGATTACGCGGAAGCCTTCAGAAGGCAAGCATACTTGGTCCCTGGAATATTTTGGGAAATTTAGTTAATTTCATTTTCCTTGAAAATAGCGCCCTAATATTTTATGTACAAAACTGTAATTTGCAGAAATAAATTATGTACACAATAATTACTGTTTTGGAGGTTTAACGGGATGAAGAGAAAACATGGACGCAGTTTCATAGATTATGGTTTTAAATTAAAAGGTTTAAAACAAACCTTCAATTCCTTTAGCTATAATTTATTTAGAAACACTTGTAGTTTCCACAATATATTTGTATTTTTTATTTTTATGGTTTAGCAAACCGGTTTCGCTATACAAGCATCTTCAGGGCTGTATAACAAGTTGGCTAAACGAAACCGGTTGGCTAAACCATAAAAATAAAAAACAAAAATATACTGTGGAAAGTACAAGTGTTTCTAAATAAATTGTATCAAGAAAGGAATTTTACCAAGCACCGACGATAAGAAGTAAAGAAACTAATTCTTTTAACATTTGTGAGATTTTGTTCAATTGAAAGTGCACAAGTGAAGTATTCATGAAGTAATTAGTGTATCATGTCAAGTATGTTTTCCCATCCCGCCAAAACTCCCTCGATGAGCTTAGTTAAGAATACTACTGCTGACCGACGCGACTCCAACATAGGTAACATTATGACGACAAAAGACTTATTTTGAATAACGTTAACCGGTTTTGTGATGTTGGGCAATGACTTGATGCAAATTAATTAAACATGACTATGGCAAATGATTTTGACCATGACTAACTAAAAAAATAGATAAGTAAGTAAGTAGTGTTTTGGCGCCATCGAGAGAAAAGATAGTCAATGTTTTTTCATAATTATTGAATTTCGTGTTTATGTTGAATTAAATTAGTCAATTTTGGTGGCATGTTGTACAATTTTGTTCAGTGAAAGTGCACAAATGAAATAGTCATGAAGAAATTAGCGTATCGTGTATTTCCTCATTGCCGCCAAATTTCACAACGTGAGTTTGAGTAATGAGGCCTCTGCTTTACCCAAGACCCTGACATGATTTATTGATGACTTAAGACTTATACTTATTGGTCAATTTGATGCAAATATCTATTTGACTAATGACAAAATACTAATGTGAATGCCAAAACCTAAAGAAAGAAAAGAATAGGTAAGTAGGTACAATGTTTTCATGTACTCCTTCATAAGATTCTTTTTTAGTCTTAATTCCCTTTACTTTTTTTAACATTATCCTTTCTTCCAAAGGAACAACATACCGATACTTACTGTACTTGTATAATAATATCTAGCAATTTCCATTATTTACAAATAAAACATGCTACATGACATAAAGGCCTAATATACATATAGCGAAAGTTGCAAATATACAATGATCAGATAGATATTTTGGCAGTGTAGGAATGTGGTGACATCACTTCCCATTAATGATATAATACAGTTATTTACATTGCTTAATTACTTACTAGCTCAGTCAGTCAGTCAAAATGGTAGAGTCCTACAATGAAATGCCTGAATTTACACCACCGTCTTATATTTTCCTGTTATAATTGCGGCCGTACTTACCATTATTCTGCACTGGTGAAATAAGGACAACCGCAAAATTTAGTCAGGAGAGACTTGCTAGTTTTAGGGTAATAGCCTTAGGAAAGGATAAGATTTGGCTTAAACCAAAATGTCGGTAGGGTTTTCGAGCAAGTCAGCAGCTCTCAAATCTTGTCAATCTTGTCAACAAAAAAGCTGCAGGGCAAAAAAAGGTCAAAAATTGCGAGGAGAGAAAAAGTAGTTAAAAATACACAGTAAGTTGAAATATTGCCATATTTACATCATTTTAAAGTTAAAGAAATACTTATATTGGATAATTTATATTAGTAGGATAACATATACAGCAAATAGCAACCTACATATCTTCCAAGTATCCTGGAACCATCAAATAGTAGTCAATCTTGAAACTTATGTTGTAGAGATCTTACAGAAACGCGAAATATATTTTGGCAAAATAATGTAATCAGAAATCAAATGTAAGTATTCATAGTTATATTTGGTTGTGCCCAGAAACTAATCAGCAAAATCAACATGCTGAGCAACAGATGGTAAATTTGATACAGAAAGTAAAACTAGACGTCCTCACTACAGTGAACAGAGTACTAACAGCAACATTATAACTAAAAAGTTGAAGCACGTTGAGTTGGAACCAGGCTTCAATTATTATTTGATGTCAACCCTAGAATTGGTAAAGTGACGAAACAGAAATGGAGACAACTTAAAATAGGAACTTAAGAAAATGAAGCGCCATAATAGTAAATTTTCCACGCGAGTATCGCAATATGGAAATGTCATATTTATTAGATTATATTTTTTATGTTATAGAGAAAGGCTGACACAAAAACATGATTTAATAGATTCTCATTGAGACATTCTGATGGACCTACTTATTGAACGTACAATGAATGAAACGAATGAAACTTCCAATAAAGAGTAACCCCCTTACTAACTTACGCCCCTTATTGATTTCGTATGTAACTTCACTTTTGAAGTTACACGCCAGATCAACGGGCGCGTAAGTTTTATTTGTAAGGGGGTAAGTATACAAATAAGTATTATCAACAGAACAATATTATAGCTTGTAGTAGGTCTTATCGCCAAACAAAGCAATCTCTACCGGTCAACATTGCAAGAAATTGATAACTAACATTAAAATCTCGTAAAATGTGGATGTTTCTGTAATTTATTTTATTAAAATTTCGTATAATTTTTATTGTTCCTGTATTAATTATATTGTAAAAAGAGAGTCATCATAAAATAGGAATTAGTTCAGTGTGAGTGTGTAGCACAAGAGAAGCCATATTTGCAAATAGAGAGAAACTATTTATTATTGGAATTATTCACAACACGTGGCAAAAACGTTTACTAAAAACCAATTATTGAAAAAAATCTAAACAATTCATGATAATTGATTAATTACCATTATCAAAAGTCAATAAAAGGAGAATATCTCAGTATTTAATAGCGTACTTCAACGCTGGTTTTCAGTATTTTCTATTTGATAGACTATAAAGAACGAATATTATGCATCAAAAGATAAAAACTAATTGTAGAAAATAGTCGTTAAAATACCCAGTTAGTTGTAATATTGCCATACGTACATCATTTTAGGTTAAAGAAACACCTAGGTATATAGAATAATTTGTATTAGTAGGATAACATATTATACAGGGTAATGTTCTTTACAAAATAAAAATACGCAAAGAAATAATACACAAAGACTGGTATGTTAGTCACAAAGACATCGCAAGTTAACACGAACACAAAAGGAATTATTCACATTTCCATTCACAGTTCCAGGGTTGACCAACACCTGCATTCAAACAACACAAAACATATACCTAATTACAATAGGCTCTAGGTCACCCTCTGTGTCATAGTCGGTTAAATCATTGCTGAAAAAGAAGTGCGGTTATAAACAGTGCACAGACATTGTTACACACAACACACAACAAATATTGAATCCTTTACCTAATTATAATTGGCAGATCCTGTATATTTTCGTGTGTCTTTCTGAAATTATAATACATATATGTGCAATAAGTTATATAAATAGGAGTAATAATTGTTACTAAGTCTGATATAAATACATTCGTGCTCAGTATATATCAATTTTTAAAATAACAATAATTATATTATCTGTATTTATGATAATATGAAAATTTGGTTTATATTTTTAATTTCATTAATTGTTTGGTACGTTTTAAAATAAAATAAACGTGTAAATATAAATATTAATTAAATTATTTCGAAAAATATTTTTATAATGAATATAGTGTCGAATTTTTTCACGTCTTAAACCCGACAATAAATGTTAAAAAAAAAATGTATTTTAAACAAAATTCCATTAATTTTACACACCATTTCTGGTCATTGTTAAATCACAACGGATCTCAATTTGATAGTCAATTTAATTCTATTAACTCTTAAGTAACTCACCTGACCACCAGAGGATATACATTTTGTGGCATAAAATAATCTCTGTAGTAGAGGAGGAAGGGGTTGTCCCTCCTCAGGTCGCCAGCGAAGGCTGGTGGTATACCTCCAGTGCTAGTGACGACAGACACATCAGCACAATTCCTAAACGTCTCCGACCTGCCACATCCAACTGCTTCAGTTCCGTTCGGACATATACCCCACATGTTACCTAAAAATTTTATTTATTTCAAAATATACCTATACAGAAATTATTATTACGAGCAAAGCGTTTTTCCCTAAAACTGTTTTAATATGTTATTTGCAGCTATTGAATGCCTTTCATGACCAAATATACATCTTTATTGATGCAATAGATTATACTTGTAACATTTAAAAAAGGAACAATTTAAGCGCAATAAAATTGCAGGAAACCGTTTCCAATTAAATAAAATTACGATACCGTTACCTACGGTAGTAGGCATATGCGGTCAACATCAAGGATAAAACAAAAAAACCCAAGAAAAAAGTGTTCTTAAAAAAGAAGCATCCAAACCTATTTGTTTTTGGCTGAGTAACCACTTAAAAAACATACAAGAAAAGTACAAAGAAAACATACAGTTGAGTTAATAACCTCCTTTTTGGCGTCGGTTCAATACCATTGTAGGTCTTAAATCCATGACGAAATTGATTCTGCAAATACATTCTGTCAATAAAGTATCGGAAATGGACTGTTTATTTATAGTTCAAATTTAAAATGTTTGTTTTTATTGACCAATGAAATTTTGAACATTTTGATTTTTTAATGGTATTGTATTTTTTTTTCTTGTTTATAGTTCAAATTAGATTTGGCTTGTTGATTTGTTTTTTTGTTTAGTTGTGTATTATAATTAACAATTGCATAATATTGCTAAGAATAATTTGCATGCCAATTAATTGATATAGTAGAGGAGTACTGTGAATAATTGTAACTTGTACTTGCCTCAAATGTATGTACCCTGTTAAAAGCAAACAAATATTGATTGATTGATTGCGAAGAAAAACACGCCAAACTCTTTCAAAAGTCATAATAACGTTTTTATTTGAATATCGCGGTGTTATGCACTCGGAATTCTTGTCGGAAAGTCAAAAACTAAAAAAGAAATACTATTTGAGCTTTACTCGGCGTATAAGAGAGCAAATTCGACGCAAAATGTCAGATTTGTTGCACAAGGCTTCCATTGTAAACGAATTTTTGACCAAACACTCAACAAATACCATCAAACTACCACCATATTCGCCAGATATGGCTCCAGCCGGCTTCTTTCTTTTTCTCAACTCAAATTACCACTTCATGGCACCCTGTTTTAATCGGTAGAAGACAAAAGAGAATTCGCGGCGAAAACTAAACATAATTCCGGAAACAGCGTTTGAAAAATGTTTTGATAATTGGATTATTAGCTGGCGTAAATGTATTGTTTCTGAAGGAGCATACTTTAAAGGTTATAAAAAAAATTGATGAATAACAAACAGTTTGTGTATTATTCATGTTTTCCTGGTACTTTCTTGATAGAGTAATAGACACTAACAGTGATTATGACACGAATTATTATGCCCAACTGGAAGTGTTAAATTTCTTATTGTTAT
>NJDC01002824.1:0-11506 GCA_002245475.1 Calephelis virginiensis | reverse complement strand
AAGCCATCCTAACTTAGCCCTGTAACTCGAGACATGATCAACTTTTTTGAGACCATAGATAAATCTAATGCAAAGATTTTGAAGTCTTTCTAATTTGTTAAGTAGTTCTTTAGTAGCGTCAAGAAAACACGTGTCGGCATAATCTATAATAGGAAAAATAAGGGTATGTATAAGCGAAATTTTCGTTGTAAGGGGAATCATACTTTTGTTTGACGAAAATTGATCTCTCTTGGCGGGAATACCAAATATAGTATATTTGAGATCAATTTTAGAATTGAGATCAATTTTAGACTATTAACTAGACTAAGTAGGTGATTATTAACAACAAGCGTTAACCCGAGACATCGTTTATACATTGAAGTGACTTTTCGTTTTTAGAGATGGGATCAAGAGCTTTTTGCGCAACAAAAGTTATTCTAAGTGACAAATTTTAACGATAAATTACTACCGATAATTACCGATATTACATGCGGTAAAGGAGAGCATACAATTAGACACATAATGTAATAACACTCGTTTTGAGTTCCTTGTTCCTTGTATCGTGTGTTACAATAAGTAGCAATCATTGTATTTAAAAAAATATTACATGTACCTACGTGTATAGGTTACAGATTTAAAAGGCTGTTGAGATATTGTTTAATTTCTACTTTCTAAACTTCGAAGTACTATATAAATTATGATACTCAAACCATTTAATACTCAAACACTACATCCTACTAATCCTACTAATATTGAAAATATGAAAGTTTGTAAGAATGGATAGACGTTAGTTACTTTTTCACACACAAACTGCTGAACTACTGAACGGATTTAGATGAAATTGTACGAAATTAAGTTTATCCACTAGAATAACATAAAGGCTACAATTTATAAAAAAAAGTATCTTCACGCACTTATCCCCGAAGAGGTGGGCAGAAGCACAACCAGGGCACCCACGACTAGCCGAAGCCGCCAAGTCCCACAATGTGATAGGTGGCAAGCCTATCGCCAACCGGGCACATATCCAACCCCAAGCAACATTTATTTTTATTAGAAAGATTGGAAAAAACAATTTTTTTTGTTGCCCGACCCAGATTCGAACCCGGGACCTCATGCAGTCAAGTCCAGCACCAGAACCGCTAGACCACAAAGGCGATACAATTTATAAAAAATATAAAAAAAACTGTAATTTATTATTTTCCACGGTTTCGCCCATTTTACGAATTTTTTTCTTCAATCGAAGTAACTAAAAAAAGTTCATATCATTTATTTATCAATCAATTTTCCGTGTTGGTCCAGGTCCGCTTAGTAGAATAGTCAGGCAGCTGGTAAGAGGCGAGTATTAGTTAACATGTAGGACTTTACCAACAAGACCACTGGCGGGCGAGTGCTGTGCAGCAATTTGCCCAGGTATTTCGCCATAATGACTGTCATGTTCCAGTGCGGAGGCTAGGGTGGCCGTTAGATTTGCACAATAGGCAAAACGCCCCGGCCGCAGGACAGCGACGCACCTGTAACATCTTTGGTGGCTATAGGTAACGGTTGTCTCTTGCCACCAGGAGACCCGTGTGGTTGTTTGCTGACCTATCACATAAAATACTATTGTCCAAGAGCAAACAACTAACATAACTTATCTACCTATAAAAAAAAATTTTTCTCACAAATGCACGCTTGCAGTAATGTCTTATTTTTTTTAAACTGTCCCATACATTTTGCAACATGTCAGCCTCAAATTACATCGTATTATTACATTAACGCGAACGCGCGACATTACTACGTGTACTAACTAATCTCTGCCGATAGGTTTGAAATCGGTGCCAAACCAATTTAATACACATTATAATATAATTATAAGTTTAAGGCTTGGCATCAACTTCAAACCGTTGAGTAAAAAATAGCACATACAAATAATAGGTAGTATATAATTAATACAAAATCTTTGCTTTTGTTGTATATTTTATTTTAAGTCGGTTTTTTTAACATACCTACTTAGTTATTTTTATCAATTTAATAGTTTACTTTTTATCTGTGCAAATTAATTTCGTTCTTCGTAAAAGTATTCATAAATTAAATGCTAAACTAAACTTTATTGTTACAAATAAATCTGAGGTTTATAACTATTACCTGATATTCTACGCAATGCGTATCATTGATGTGAAAAATTGTAACGATTGGTATTGGTTTATTTAATGGAACCCCTTGAGATAAACATATTGAATGTATCGATAATTTTAATAAACTTTTGAATCTATCTTGTTAGATTGTTAGAATATCGCAATATAACATTGTATTTGAATTACTGTTTTGTAATTATTATTATTATACTAAAATCGATTACTTAGAATCAATAGGAAGCCTTTATTTTGCAAAAAAAAAACAAATTCTGCCTTCTATAAATCAACATTTTAAGATCTAAACTATTCACAAAAAAGATTACAAGCTATTTATTTTAATTTCAAAACTATTTATTTTTCAAAAGAATCATTTACTTTTTCATTCGAATATATTTGTCATTGCCCATTATCCATCAAATAATTTATGAATACGTAAAACCCATGACATTTAGTTCAGCGCTTAATTAAGATTAATGTGAAACTTTGCTGTTTTTCTAGCAAGTGGTGTTTGTTTACTTAATTGGACAATTAAATAAAAATAAAGTGTACATGCGTAGCAAGTTAATAAAAGCTTGTGAAAATGTTATCAAATACGTTAAAATTTTGTGGTGGTGTTGTAAAAGTGTAGTGGAGAAAATCGCTTCTGTGGTGTAGCGGTCCGGCGACGGAATTGATTTCTTGAGGTCCCCAGTTCGATCTTCGGGTTGGACAGCAAAAAAAATTAAAATGTGGATTTTAAATTTTCTAATAAAAATAACGTTGCTCGGGGGTGAATATCCCAATTGGCGATAGGCTTTTTAAATTTTCTAATAAAAATAACGTTGCTCGGGGGTGAATATCCCGATTGGCGATAGGCTTGCCACCTATCACATTGTTGAACTTAGTGTCTTTGGCCTTGTTTGTGCCTCTTCAACAGTTTCCGGGTTATGGGAGATAAGATAATTTTTGTTAAAATATTAATAATGATGCAGTGGCGTCCAAACTATTCCAATTGAAATAATGATAAGTAAGTAGGTAATATCATATTAGTATCCATAACATAGTAACTACATACGCTTTTGTGGATTATTTATAAATGTAGGTATAGACACAGCCTTGCGAATTCGTTATACGAGTATGTTGTTAATATTCAATGTTTACGTAGTTTTAGTTATTGTTTTCCTCATGACTATCCATGTAAATCGCTGTTCATTGTCCGTGAGAATATGATCTATATAAACTTCTCATCCATTTGGATATTGCAAATTATTATTCTTCAACTTGCCATTGTCGTATTTTTCGCCTTTATTTATTACCGAATGCAAATTTACAATTATATAATTTACCCTATATCTATCGCATTATTATTCCAAACAGCCATATCTATATATACAAATGTACCTACTTAATTATTACTTAATGTATAATAAACATTTGTAGTTATTTAATTAGATAAGAAACATACTAGGGTTGTTTCGCCAGATCGCGTCCACTAGTTTGCAGGTTTGAGGTAAAATATAAAAATGTTCTAGATCTAGTTTTGAATTAACTAATATTGTAACCCATCCGCAGTATAGTCTATTTTAAGATTAAGCTAAGTTTTAGCCAAAATGTCTATTGATTATTTTTTAATAATTAAAATAATCGAAATAAGGCGTTTTGCCCAGTTCGCGTCCACCCATGGACCAGTTTGCGTCCACCAACTTATAAAGGGGTTAACGGGAGATTTTATTAAGAAAATTTAAACAAATGTTGGGTTTTAAGTCTTTCACATTCATTACTTTTTTAATACAAAGAAGCTGGTTGTGGAGACTGTGAAGGCAAGAGTTGGCCCTGGGTTAAATTGGAATGTCAACTTAGGTCTCCCGGGGTAACTAAGTACGTCCATCCAATTTCGCAATGTATGTCTGTACTGGCAAATTTTTCATTGCCATTCTTACAACATGAAGGAAACAACGGAACATGCCCTTACTCATTATTGTAACAAAATACTTATTTTTAATCTCACTCTTTCTCTGATCTTATTGTTACGATTGCTGTCAATCAAACTATCCCTGCAAAAAACACTACCGGGATAAACAAATTCATTTATTTATTCCAGCGCTACTACGTCTACTAAAACTCTTGAATACGTTCTCACTACATCTCTTTCATGTGGTTATTTGGTTTCATTTGCATTCAAATGTAGATACTCCTTTTTCTTTCCAATTGTCATTCATTGGTTCTTTACTGTTTACAGCTCAGATGATTTGGAGCCCAAAATTACATGATCGATTGTTTATAGCAGGCAGGTCACACAATATCCTAATTTTAGAATTCATACATTTTAAAATCTTTAAAAGATTTTCTTAGATCTGCAGGTAGGTAGTTAATTTTCTCTTAGAGATTTCACATCGAGCACGTCCATTTTACAAAAATTTTTAGTTTCCTTCAATTTTTTTCTTAACTACTTTTACCTATCGTGTTCCCTCTTTCGTTCTTGATATGCTCTTTATCTTTATTACTTTCTAATGAAAACATCGTCATCCGAGATATGTGCTCGGTTGGCAATAGGTTTGCCATCTATCGCATTGTGGAACTAAGTATCTTGGCTAATCGTGCGTAGCCTGGTTGCACCTTTGTCACCTTCTATGTCTTTATGAAGTTAAAATTTATCATACAGCTGTTTGTGTATAAGTAGAAGAAGGCAGAAACAGTTTAACGCGCTTGTTCCCTTCCGGAGCGGTGGTGGGTATTAGTCCCGATAGGATTATACAATGCACTCTACCAGCTTCCACCTATCTTTAACTGTCTGATTTAATTTTATAAAACAGTTACTTAAGATTTAGTATTTAAATAAACAAATGGACGCAAACTGGTATGGTATGGTATAGTATAAACCGTCCATCCAGTTTGCGTCCAGGTAAATTTCGACATCTATATCTTTTTCTATTACCGTAATTATGTGGACGCAAATTGGCTATTTTAATAAGCATAAAAATAATGGATCAAGTTAGAAATAGTGAGATGAGTTCGCGTCCACCCTGGACGCAAACTGGCTAATTCGTAAAATTGGTATACTAGTTCGCGTCCACCTCATTTTAACTTTAAAAAATACCAGAATCAATTAATATCATCATTACTTTTATTCTTTTATTCATTTTCAAGTTCTAGAAACTAATACAATCTTTAATTAAACTTAAAAGATTGAAAAATTACGTATGAGACGCGTGCCGGGTCACTATTTTTTTACTAAAATTATAGCTATTTTCACAATTTTTTTGTGTAGCTAAGATTCATTATTTTTTTTAAACAGGAAAAATTTCTTTTTCTTCAGCAGTTCTTCAACAGTTCTTTTGTCTGTGTATATGTGCTTCTAATATATTGTACGAGTATTATAGGCAGAAACGACTTTTGATTTCCTTAGTTTGTTAGTACAATTATTTTTAAGGGTTTTCTAAACGGTGTGCGCGAAATGGACGCGAATTGGGGGGGTGGACGCGAATAGGCGAACATACCTTATGCGCCTTTTGGTCAAGTGTAAATCGGGAGGACATACGAATGTGAATTCCTCGTATGTAGTTCCCGCAGTAAATCGCAGAGGAAACACGTTTTCGGAGGTATTTTAAACTTGAAATATCACAACACGGAGATGCTATTGATAACCCGGTTTTTATACACACATCAAGATTCTTCAATATAAAGTTAAAATCCGAAGCCGACGCAATGTGATATTCGCCACAGCTCGTAAACTTGCCTCGAGTTTTGGCGCTATCGAGAGAAAAGAGTTTTTTCATAATTATTGAATTTCGTGTTAATATTGAGTGAAATTAGTCAATTTTGGTGGCATTTTGTACAATTTTGTTCAGTGAAAGTGCACAAATGAAATAGTCATGAAGAAATTAGCGTATCGTATATTTCCTCGTTGCCGCCAAATTTCATTACATGAGCTTGTGTGAAAAGGCCACCGCTTTACCCAAGAGCCTGACATGACTTACTGACGACTTATGACTGATGACTAATTGTAATTGATATAAAACAAATATAAAATTTGATGCAAATTTCTACTTGACTAATAATGGCAAAATACTAACGAGATTGCCAAAACCAAAAGAAAGAAAGAAAAGAAACTTGCCTCACATCTTAGTCTGGTTGTACTGGTCGATAACTCATGTTAGTTTTTCACCAACAGTAGGTGAATCAACCAACAAAAGCATGGAAATTGCAAATAGAAGTGTGCGCTAAAACGTAGTGATTATATTCTATTTGGTGTGCGCTGAGAACTCAGATTAAAATCTACAAAATGCTCCACAGCATTTTATACCTAACTTGAAATAACAACATTTACTTAGTATCATATCACAATTTTTTATTGTATTCTTATTTCTTGTTTCGACTACAGCGAGTTATTAATATGAGGAAATAACAAAAATTGTGTTAAACATTTTTTAATATAATAAAACATTATCAGGCTTATTCATAAACGTTGTTTAACTTTGAATCACCAATTTAAATAATGTTTAAAAAAATGTTTATTCATAAACGCTATTTCGAGTTAATCATTTGTTTAAATATACTCTTAAGTAGCTGTCACTTTAAGCAACCTCGGACCCTTGTTTAAAACCTTAATCAAGAAAATGGCTGACTAAATTTCAAACAGCTGATTTTATGTGCAATGACAAAATGCAACAAATAGCCATTTAATATGGCTTATTCGTGTATTCTTATGAATTTTGTATAATATACGAATTGAAATATTTTGATTTCGTTGAAGTTTGGACAAATTTGGACGGGATATGTTGGATTTTGGAACAATATAGGACTATAAAAATATGTTTTATTATGAAGATAGCCAATGACTCATATGGAGAAACGAATAGTTTTCCAGAGCATTTTTTTATAATATTAGAAGCAGAAAAGTAGACAGATTTTCTGATTGTGAGATTTTCACGCCGCCTAGAGACACCAAAGGTGGCAATGGTGAGTTTCCAACCTGAGGCCGAAGTGTTAAGCCCCGAGCAAAAGTAAGTTTACCCGCTACTTTAGTCTACTAACCGGAACAATTCAACAGCAAGCGCTGACGTTAAGGCGGCAGGAATAGGTAAGGCGGTGGTACCAATCCGGGTGAGTCGCTGCGAAACTCACCTCATAGTCAGTTGTCACGGTGCTAGTGACGGTAAGCCTATGCTTGCTTTTTATGCGCTGTCTAACAGGAAGGTAGATGGTTTATTCTACAAAGGAACTTAAACCAACAGGGGGAAAATATTACAGAAATGACATCATTTTATACTTAGCTTAGTAACATAATGTAGATGCATTAAAAATCATTATTTTTGAAATGCAGTGTATCAGTTCAAATGTTTTGTGACTATGTTGCATCAACTTTTATTTACTCTAATAAATTTAAGTTTAGTGTAGTACAATACTAGTAGTACTGAACTTTACATCACATTGTTTAAAAAACACCAACAAGTTACATAGCCCAGGTCCAGCACATTAGCAGGTAGATAGTTATAGACAAGGAATATAAATAGTCTTTAGCAACAGGTCATAGACGTCCGACACTGTATTCAGAAACAACATGGAAACCAAAGATAATATTATCGCTATGGAAACAAAGATGTTGACTACGGATGACAATTGTTTAATTCACTTTTAGCAAAAGAAATACGCGTACAGCCACATTTCTACCAAAACCTACCAAGTTAAACAGTATTTAACTAAGCATTGTCAAAATTTACTTTATGAATAACAAATTTTTAAAAAATGTTTAAGGCTTAATCAAGAGATTAGTTAAGCAATGTTTAGGAGGTTATTTAACTACTTTTTATGAATAAGGCAGTAAGTTTGTACCTAATGCAAGGAATTTCATAATACAGGGCGCTTAACTAAAACTGTAAACAGCGTCGCTAGTGTGAAGTCTAGCATTTCCGATTGAGAATTTTACTAAGAAAATAGCAATATTAGTAACAAAATATTAAAATTTTACTTGTGAGAAAATATCCGTGGATTAACGTTTCGGGAAAAACACATTTGGTTCCGATTTTGATTAGTAAACAGTAGGTTTACTTTTGAAACTCGATTTCCCGCAAATTAGAAATTGGAATCGGATTTGTGTCATTTTGTACTCTTGAACAAAATACTAGCGAATTATTAACATTAAGTTAATAATATAGCAGATATACAAAGCAAATGAGGATGTAGGTAACCGGGGAGAAGCAGGATGACTTTCCATGACCAAATCGCTCAGGTATTATCCGAGGATGATATCAAGAGCCACCGAAAATGGCGTGTTTGTATGAAAAGGGTAGTGAATGTGGTGGTAGCCAAGTTGGTCTGCTAGGATTATGAGATTTGTTGCATTCGACACTCTCTGTCTACCTCGTAGGAGACTTGGTGTGTGTAGATATGTATGTATGTATGTACTATGTAGTTAATAATAAATAATAATTTATAATATCGGATTCGTTAATTATGTATTATCAATAAATTACAAACTTGACAACTGCCAATTTTTTTTAAACACTGTCACTACTATCGTGTCGCCAATCTTTTTTAATGGGGTACAAATTCTCCCATAGTGTGTTTCTGTCTTCGTGCATCTTTTGTCCTAGCCTGAAGTGACGGCCGATGCGGAGGAACGTACGCTTGCCAGGAGTGAAGCGAGGCCACTTCAGGCCACGGATCTCTGGAAGGTCGCCGCAAGGGTTCGGGTCTCTGGAAGATAAGATTACATTACGAAGTAATTTTTAGGCAGCATTCATATTCCTGTACAAGTAAACACTTCTAAAAGGAACACCATTCCAAATGTAAGCTGTTATATTGGACCGTTAATTCAACATGTTACCTTCACCGTGATGATGAATTCCTTCGAAGAAAATAACAGCCAACAGCTCCTAAGGAGCGAGTGTATATTTGTCGCTGACACCGTGACATACACCGAGATGATGGGCTCTTTAAGGGGCCATGTATGCTAAAATACGTCAGCAATATACTGTTTTTTTCATACAAACAATTATGGATCTTGGAGACAAAATTACACAAGATTGACATTAATATGCTTTATAAGACTAGTGTTTCCAAAACACGATTCATTTCACTTTGCTCGATAGAAAAAAATCAAAAAATTAACCCTTTTTTGAAAGCAAAACCCAACTGTCTACTTCAATTATGAAAATATCGACACCAGATTTAACTTAAACATAGATAAGTATTACACCTAAAAGATAACTGTTTCAGTTTTTTTTTCAAATTACGTTTATAGTGTCAAAAATAGTGATTTGGCCCTTAAGACATTTACTTTAGATCGCAATATTTCATAGTAATCATGGAACGGGGGAGTGCGCTGATTGGCTCTTCTGGCTGACTAAGTATGGCGCCTTAATGACTCCTCCCAGAAGTACGACAATCTTAATTATTCCTGACGCCATAATGTCTTTGTATTACATTATTCCAATTAGAATACCCTAATAATAGCCTCTTGGTAGGATATCCTGTAAATTTACATATACCAGAAACTCCACATCAGGGGTTCTTAAACTTTTGATAGGCACGAACCTAAAACAACAAATAATAAAGGTATTTGTGCAGAGCATCTAATAAACTTTTTTTAAGTCTATGCTATCCTTTTCTAATGAAATAAAAAGTAAAGAAGGAGAAAGAGATGGCATATTTTAGACTTGTCATTATTAGTCCAGACATGTCAATTCGATACGTTGTTAATGTTTTCCAAGGAATATATCAGAAACCCCGTAGAAAAGTCACGTACAAAGTAATCTGACTGCACTAAATGTGTGTTGTCTCTTTTTGTTACTAATGTTAAAAGAAGATACCGACAACTTAAATTTTTGCATATTTTTGCTTTTTGTGTAGGTAAGTAAAATAAAGTATTAAATAAATTAAATTAGTTGAATGAATGCGCAACAAAATGACCAAAAATAAACAACCATTTAATGAATTAGAAGGTACCACTGCAGGCCCCTAGTAATCATATGATGGACTCCGCTTTAAGAAACGCTGCTCTACATTCAATCGAAGATACCTATTTCTTATCAGGAAACATGCTTGTTTGTTTTCTATATCTACTTGAAAAAAGACAGAAAAAGATTCTTGCATAAATTTCAAATAAAGCATTGAATCATTTAGCGTTCTCACCCACGTCTAGCGAAGTTATACAAGATAGCAGTCATCTTGTCTACCATGGCAGCGTCGGGCCCTTCGAGACCAATGCGCGGGAACCGATAGTCCAGCGAAAATAGGTAGATCAGGTCGTCATGGTGGGCAGCATCTGCATAGGTAAATATACTTAGAGATAGACAAAATCTTATCGTGACACTGATACTGCTTTGTATCATATCCATAGTATTGCATATCCAGGATTGTATGGATACGGTTTTTTTTTCAGAACAGAGAATAAAGTTTTAGAATTACAAAGTTTTAACTATTTTCGCCTGTGTAGTCCAGCGGTCCAGATGTTCGACTTGCCTTCGTGAAGGTACAGGGATCGATTCCCGGGTCGGGCAACAAAAAGAAAATGTGGATTTTCCTATTTCTGACAAAAAATGTTGCTCGGGATTGGATGTGTGCCCGGTTGGCGAAAGGCTTGCCACCTATCACATTGTGGGACTTAGTGTCTTCGGCTAGTCGTGGGTGCCCTGGTTGTGCCTCTGCCTACCTCTTCGGGTATGAAGAAACATTTTTTAACCACTATCTGTAATTTTAAGTTCAATTTACGAGTAGGTTTCCCAGTGTCGGGGTCCTCGTAGTGGCTGTGGTTTCCGATGTAGCTGAACTGGTAGTACCACACCGGGTGCTCCGAGTAGCGCGAGATCAGGTTCACTAGTCTGTAACACATTTAGGAACATAACCAGCATATTAACGCCACCGCCTATTCACGAAGCCGTGCCCGTGATACCCGTGCTGTGTTTCAATAATTGTATTTACGAAACAGGATTTTTATGAAACTATTACTGCGACTTTTTCCCCCGTGTTGGTCTGGGCTCCTTTGCAGAATAGACATTCTGCCTTCCTGTGCCAGGCAGCTCGTAAAAGGCGAGCATAGCCTTACCGTCACTAATACCGTGACATCTGACTAGGTGGTAGAGTTTCGCAGCGACTCGCTCGGATTGGTACCACCGCCTTACCTATTCCTGCCGCCATAACGTTACTACGTGTTCCGGTTCGGAGGGTAAGGTAGCCGGTAAACTTACTTTTGCTCGAGGCCTAACATCCTGGCCTCAGGTTGGCAACGCACCATTACCACCTTTGGTACTTTAGACGGCGGGAATTTCTTACCATCAGGAAATTTGTCTGTTTGTTTGCCTTCCAATATCATAAAAAAAAAGTCTGTGTAACATAATTTTATTATTTTCTTTCTTATTGTTCGTATAAATATATACTAGTAACGATATTAACACTTTTCTTTCGATTCGTGTAATTTATCTAGAGATAATATA